>DWEB01000114.1:0-10598 GCA_018245775.1 Pyrrhopyge zenodorus | reverse complement strand
CAACTCACATTCTTATACAATTATTTTTTAGAAGGAAAGCGAACATAACACAATCAGCCTCAATTATAATTCTACACGTTTTGTTGCTGTTATTTCCGCAAAACAATTAACTTTTCGTACAAATGTAAAGCAGTGAACCCCAATACTCTTTGGACTACAATTAGGATTTTGATACATACTAATGTAGAGCGAAGATAGTTTTAAAATAACAAATAGTTACCTAAGATACTTAGAGACCTTTTAACAGACGACGCTTTGTAGCGGTAGATGGGACTAATTAACTATGCTATCAATGATCTTCGATCTTCACTTCACATTTGCATTACAACATACTAGGTACCTACTTTCCACAGGTGCATCATTTGTATGATCGTCGTCTTTAGCCAAAAGATGAAGGAACATGTTGTTAAAAGAAGGAACTATACATCACAGTATCCGGGTCAGTATGGTATCAGTATATATCTATACATCTCAGTATTCGGTACTCGTATACGCTAAAGTTTCCGGTTTTGATGCTTAAAAATTAGCATCTTACGAGTTATTCCACGAGACGGAGAAGTGAGCATGTAGTATAATAAAAAAAAGCATCTTAAAAAAGACAAGTCACCTCCTAAGAATCTCAAGTTGTTCCTAATTGCAGACTGGTGTGGAATAAACTAAAGTAGAAATGGAACTGTTATGACTGTAACCAGAATATTTTATATCTACTTATTATTTATGCATCTTATTTGTTCCTATATAGTAAATACCTACACATGAATAAGTGAACATTTAAAAATACAACATTTATATGAATAAGTGAACATTTAAAAATACAACATTTATGTAATATTACGAAAACCGTATGTCTATTGTATACATTTACTGTTGCTAGACAGTTTGTAGAAAGTTCAAAAATAACTATGCAACATTGGTTTCGTTTCAATTATGACCGACCGCTGATCTAAGTGAATAATATAAATTGATAGCGATAAACACAAAAAAAGACCGATTATGAAAAAAAAAAGAATTTTAGACAATATTTTTTAATTTTTGTTTAATACATATCATAATATACGTAGGTACCTAATATTTAGATTGTATCAATATTTATTCCTAAAGGTATTTCTAAATGTAAAATAAATGAGGAGTTGCGAATTTCACTAAATTATACCTCATGATGTTGCATAGGCTTATCACATCTGCTGATTTTGATGACCGATGTCATTTTTCATAGAACAAGAGTTTATTTAGTCTTCGAATCCTACCTCCTACCCACCCCCGATCCCTCTACCGTTAAAAATTATTTATAGAATGTCCAGAAATGGCTATCCAACGCTGCCTTCGTTTCGTTTCGACTGTGTGGATAAATAAATAGAAATACAACGTGCCATTAATTTTAGTGAGTGAGTTACCAACATTAAGAAAAAACGAAGTAATGGAAAGATTACGGAATAAAATGGACGCTAATTAAAATGTTGATTCTGTGTGAAGAGCCAGTGTTTATTATTATTTAGTTTATAAATTAGATATCTAAGTATAACTGATCTGACTAATATAAATACATACAAATCTTGACGCCATGGCCCTGACGGGCCCTAAGAACCTAAAAATCTATAAAGAGCCCCAAGGCTTATTATGCTCCTCAATCGGTGTTGATTGAGGAGCGTAATATGTTACCCACACATGAGTTACATAGAGTTTTCGTAATATTAAAGTTCTTAAAAATACCGTAATATATTAGTTATAATAAAATCTAATTTGTGGAGCAACTTAACCACCTTTATCTATGAAAGCCCTTTTCAAAGTGACACAAATATTATGCGGTTTCCCTGAATATGTTCCTTTTTAGCACATACAAATTATAAGACTTAAGTGATACCTACCGGCAGATTTATCAATTTACTAGGATATCACTTAGGTAGGTTCTACGCATGTTCTTATATTATTATGAAATTCGGAAGAGTTTGAAATTGTGAATTATTGTACTAACGGCGAGACATTAGGTAAGTATATGTAGTTATCCTTAGTGGATATTGTACTCAGTAATTGTATTGGTTAAATGTGTATAAGAAATAATAATAAATGAAACCAATGTAAAATAAAAATTCTGGAGGTATTTTCGCTATCTGAGATTTTTTAATGATTTAATGAAATTCTCGACATATTTGCCAAGCGCGTTTGTCGCATAAGATTTGCGTCAGTTTGATTATAACTGAAATTAGACGTTCGTTTGTTGTTAAACGTCCCGCGCGCAGCTGATGTTATTAGCCAATGCGTGCGTCCTACAATAATTAATATGGCACCGGCTTTATATCACAGGTTCAAGTCTAGGTCCTGAAGTGCGCGCGAACAGTTAATGCACACGCTTCGAGTTTCATCATGTTGTGTAACAATTACGGTTTAAACGCCGCCTGACAAGTCAAGTTATTTTCCTCGTATCGTGCGCATTAGCTGTTATTAAAATAAAATTATCCATCGAAACACACCCATAACCTTTCCTTTGTATGTTCTACCTACGTTTTGTGTGGCAAATAATTGCACCCATCCCTATGATACTATCCTCGATCCTAATTCATGCGTGCATACGATGTATCCATGGACGCAAATACAGTCTTACCGCTGAAAAATCCGAGGTGTATTTCAGCGTAGAATTGGTCACAGTATTTCATAATAATTCGGATTGCCATTAAGAATTGCCAGAGATCTCGACATTCATCATCCGATACATAAACTAGTGGATACATCTATCTAACTACTGGAACACGATCTACTGGTAATGTACTTTTCTAAATATAAATCGCTAGTGTACAGGCCAGGGAATACATCAATAAGCAAATAACATTTTTATAATAAGCTTTAGGCAGAAAGTATCTAATAAGAGATCTATATCTACAATTCAAGACCAGGGCAACACATTATAATTTTAAAGCAAACCAGCACTCTCTCTGGTGGATCCAAAATTTCATCTGCCAACCGACGTTTCCATATCATCTCGCAGACCCCATAAATTTTGGATTTAGGACGGATCATGATTTTGCGTTTCAATATTCACAATCTTAAAATTTAAGCTATTTATACAGATTTTAAAGTTGCAAATCATATTAAAATCTTGGGGTCTTTACTGAATTATTTCATTTGGCTTTGTTAAGCGGCGGCATTGTTAAGCCGGAAATGTTAAGGTGCACCTTAAAACAATTAAGATTAATAAATCAAAATTAAATTAATAAAGTACATACTTGCTGCAATAAAAATCATTTTACATGTGTTGCGTGCAGAAACAATAGTGATTAAATTGGCTACAACTTACCCTTAATATACTCAATATCTGAATTACGTTACCTATAGGACTAGATAATAATATATACCTTAATAAAATTGGGAATATACACTAGACACATACAATAGAAGATATATTACAAAAGCTTAGGTAAACAGGCGGGGGAAGTACAAAAAGCACTTTTTAGTGTCTTTAAGCGATATGAAATAAATTCTTGATTTGGACCACACGGGAAGGAATTTTACAATTTTTTTTACGTTTTTTTTTTCAGATAACATTCATATTTCTTTTTGTGATTTTTTCAAATTTTTTACAC
The DNA here is from genome assembly GCA_018245775.1 of Pyrrhopyge zenodorus. Lineage (NCBI taxonomy): Eukaryota > Metazoa > Arthropoda > Insecta > Lepidoptera > Hesperiidae > Pyrrhopyge > Pyrrhopyge zenodorus. Next base: position 7,023 of record DWEB01000114.1, on the reverse strand, counting down.
AACATCCATATTTTTTATCATTTTTGCCGTTTTTTTGTATTCCTAATTTAAATAGCAATTTGGCACAACATTTATGATAATTAATTAAATATCGAAATGCTGTCATTAACCTGTTACTATAATAGATATTTACAAGTGCGTTTATGTCTGCACATTAAATTTTTCTTGTTTCTTTTCAAGCGATGCTATACGATTTTTTAACTTCTTGATAGTTCTTTCCAATTCTATGTAAGAATCTTCTAAGATATTCAAACGATCATCCATTTCAACAAAATGATCATAATTTATTTCGTGATCCGATGTTACATCGCGACGAGATCGTGTTTTTTCTACAGTAATTTCGTTACTACACGTTTCACAATCTGTCCAAAAGCGCAAATCTGTTGATGGTAGATCCTCACACGATATCAGCCCATCTTGGAGTTCTGGCAGTATGAACACATTTTCTCCAATGGTGTCAATCGCATCACCGTTATCACATAAAACCCTAGCTAAACTGGTACGCTTGAGTTCACGCAGTTGGTCAGGCTTAAACATTGCAGGGTTTTCGTACCAAAAACGGTCACCATCACGCAATCGCTTGAATTGTTCAATAAGGAGACATTGGAATAATGGTCCAACTTTGCCGCCTTCTACTTGATCTTCTAAAATACCTCCTACCCACACATCAATGTTATGCACAGATCCATAAAGTTTTTCGAGTTTATCCCTAACTGATTTGTCGGATATTTCGTTAGACAGATCTTGGAAAGTTTCTACTTCTGACATGTTGCATACGGCTCTCCACTTAGTATATGGAGGTATAGCATGATCACGACTTCTTTGTATATTAATTGCTGCTAGATCTAGTGCAACGGCATGGGCAGAATGGAAAAGTTTTTCCGTCAGTTCCGAATTTAAGTTTTCTTTAGGCTTTTTTAACTTAGCAGGGGTTATAAATAGTCCTCGCATTAATGGATCTACTCCGCCTTCATCAACTAACCTCCATGGGGAGAAAAATGCATCTCGAAGTAACAAATGTCCCTGGGGGATCGTTTCGAAATTTTCGTCGTAGCGATGAAGGATTGGATTTATGAGAGAGTGCCCAAATCTTAACGCGGCCGTTGCGAACACATTCGAAATGGAGGGGTTTATTTCTGGATCGTACCCCTTGTATTTTCCTAATTGATTCATTCCTTCGGGCCCTAAAATCAGCGGCAGCCAATGCTCATAAGTTATTACTTGCGATTCGGCGCCTACAATTTTTCTCGACTCTTGATAAAGTTTATCACCATCCCAATGCGGATTATGTTGCTTCAGTTCAATAGCAATACGATTATGTTCGCGCATCCAAATGGTATGCATAGCTGCAAGACCGATTTGTTCATTCGCCCTGATATCGCCAGCTACAAAACAATTACGTGTGCTTTCTTCAAGATTGCGCCTACAATCCATAGCGTTTAAACCAGTAGTAGGCAATAATGGTTTTTTGCCGGGAAATTGTGCTCCTACTCGGAGTAACCCAGAGTCATTAGTTAAATCACGTAAATCGTCAGCAACTGCTTGCTCAAATCCGTAAACTTGTGAAGCATCCAGGAAGGAAGTAAGTTGGTTTATTTGTTCTCTAGGTTGCAGTTTTCCGAATAACACGGACGTCATTCCTGATCCACAAACAGCACTCGTCCTGATAAAATCAATGCAGCGACGATTAGAAATTCTTGTATCGTTAGCAGGTACGTCAATTGGAAAACAGGGAGGAGCGTAATCACACGTTTTTTTGCAATCAACACCATCCCATGTTTGCGAGCTTACGGAAGGCAACGAATGATCTAAATCATGATCTAACCATTGGCCCCATTGCATTGTCATATGGGTAATTCTAACATCGCTTGATATTTCATTTGTAGTAATGACAACGTTAGAAACTAGTCGAGCGCTCGGAAGAGTATAACCGTTGTATTTAATATTTTTATTCCATCCTACTGGCTGACTAAAGCCATTTTCATAAATTGAAAAGAGAATACGCCGAAATCCTGTTAATGACGATCCCCAAGTAGGATGAGCAAAGTTATTGCAAGTACCGTCAATACTCCGATATTTGACGTGAAAGCACATATTTGAACATTCTATGTGATTTCTGTGTGCGACGCAACCAGATAAGCGTGCTAGGACTTCCAGGTGTTGGGGAGATAATACTTGATCATATTTAAAAGGTTCAATTGATGTAATACTTAATCCGTTTTCAATAAAACCTTTTATTTTGTCAAGTGCTCGTTCATAAATTTCAGCTGCTCGAGCTACTTCCCTAGCAGGAGCATTAGGGAATCTTACTATTCTGTAGAGATCATTGATAGAAGTTTTTGTGCCTCTACCATTGAATAGCTCGTCAATAGTACGAGAAATAGCTTGATCGACATCTCTTGTAGCTTCTATAATTGCAATATTAACGTATTCGTCTCCAGGCAAAACACGATCTTTCACCGTTAAAAAGGCTGAAGCTGTATCTCTACCATAAGCGTTATAAACTGAACATTCGTAGTTTCCAGTATCGGTAACTGTTAAATTTTTAAGAATAAGGCTTCCTATTATCGAAACTGTTACTCTTTCATTTGATGTTATTCGGTTGCCATCTTTTCTCCATTCCACGGATGCTGAAGATTCACTTTCGAATTCACAAGTTAATTGAATAGAAGTTTCTTTGTATGCATCGGTATCTTCAGGTTTTATAATTAGTTTCGGTGGACTGATTTGTATGTCTTCTACCTTAAGAACTGCTGAGATTTCAGTAAGACCTTCAGAATTTTCGGCGCGACAATGATAAAGACCCGCGTCATCTTCGCCAACATCTAGTATAGTCAAATTTTGATTATTGTTGGCAAAGAGAATATTTTCCCCCGGAGGTAAAACCATCGTATTTCTGTACCATGATATAGTTGGCTTAGGAACGCCCCTTGCTGTGCAGGTAAATACTGCGGTGTCTCCGATGGTAACAGTTTGGTCCTTCGGTACAGTTATAAAGGCGGGCGCCACTAAAACAAAAATAAAGGTAATCAGTAATGGTTTTCTGTATACTGGGTTAAAATTATAAAAAGAGAATGCATTTTGATGCATATACATCTTATTTAACTAGCAACCTTTAAACCCGACAACTTCCGAACTATTTCAAGTTTATGATGACATTTTTCTATGCTGAAGTTTATTAGTGAACATACGACTAATTTGATAAATTGTGTCTTTACATTTGCCCGATGGTGGTACCTGATTAGCGTTTATAAAAAAGTACTGTACTTTAGCTAGGCTAGCTATTTAGGCTATTTTATATTAGGCTATTTTATATTTATATTAGGATAGCTATTTAGGCTAGCAACATTTTACCACTGTTGTATATCCAATGATTACATAATGTGAAAACAGTCTAATTTGTAGTATGTTTGTAGTAATAATAACAAAAAGAAAATTACCCATAACTTCAAGAGAAACGGACGCAGTGATTTTTCCGTTCGGATTTTCTGCTTCACAAGTGTATAATCCGGCGTCACGATCATGTACTTTTTCGATGAAAATGGATCCGTTATGACTCAATGATATGCGGTCACTGAGTAAAATCCTTTCGCCATTAAACAACCATGATATATGTGGTGTTGGCTTTCCTTTAGCAACGCAATCGAAGCTAACAACCTCTTGATTAAGCTGTACAATTTGCTTGCGAGGCAGTATAATGAATACAGGATAACCTAAAAGGAAAAAAATCTAACTGTATCATTGTAAAGGTAATTAATTCGATAATTGTAACAATTGTAACACTGTTAATAATTATTCTGTTACCAATTTCATCCGGTTTGCTCTGAACGATCATTTTAGCTGGTTTAGATCGAACCTCGCCAGCAGGGTTCCGAGCAGTACATTCGAAAATACCAACATCATTCTCATCAGCTTCGTGAACCATGAGAGTGCCGTTATCCATTACTTCGTATCTGGGGTATCGCACTGTATCCAAAGGTGCAGACGCGGAATCACGGTACCAAACAATCTCAGGAGCAGGTTCGCCTTTTGCAACGCAAGTAAACATTGCATTCTCCCCGAAATGTACAATAACATCTTCCGGCTCTTGTTGGATTTCAGGTCGTTCTGCAATGATATTGATTTTAAAATTTGTCACATAATTCTATGAACTGCAACTGAATGCATGAATTTAGTGTTTTACCACTTACGGCAATGCAAATCATTAACGGTCATTGCAGACAGAGAAGTGCCTGTTGTTCCTGCCGGTTCGTAGCATGTGGCTGCTATTTTCATATCCGCATGTTCCGAAAGCATGCGGATAAACCACAACATGCCACAGTCACAAACCAGGGCATTACTGTCCAATCGCAGTTTCCGGAGATTGGGCATCGCTCGGAAAGATCCAGGAGGGATGGTCTTTAGGTTGTTGTTATGCAGGTACCTAAAATAAAGTCACAATGAATAAAGTAAAGAAAATCTGCAGTAATCTTTAAAATTGTTGAACATTATATCTACACAGAAACACTTAGAGCGACGTTTAGCTGCGAATTAGTCCGGCTGTGGTACATTCAAACAAGCACAAAAGTTATTAAAAAGTATAGCTATGTACGTACGATATGTGTAATATAGAATAGTAAAATAAACTCACAAACGCTCCAGTCGCGGCATATGAGAAAATGTTTCTGGTTCAATCTGATGTATCTCATTTACATGTAAATACCTGTAATAAAAGGTTCAATGTTAGAAAGACAGTGCAAGCGTTGTGCACATAGTGCTTATACCAACAATAGGTCATTGTATAGTTTGCTTTAATAGATTGAGTGTTTAAAACCCTGGGGATTTCGAAATTTTCACCATCATGCAGTTATCATTACCAACAATGGTAGCCTAAGGGATTACAACTTCATTCTTTACAATTCCTCCAGTTTTATTACGACTGCGAAATATACACTTTATGCTGCTTTAATATTGTATCTAAAGGTAATCGTTTGTACTTTAAAGCCTGTCTAGCTTGGAAACGTTGAACTTGAGCTGTTAGCTCACATTTCGATAATCAGTTACCATATTATATTTTATAATAAATATTTCCGTGTCCTGTATGAAGTCGAGTTAAAGAATTAAAACTACCTTGCTAGCAGCTTCCGTTTGAGTTTTTGTGTACGTCACCATACAACCATCATCATCAACTTATCAACCATCATCATTTGTGTCTCACCACGTACCGTGATCTAGCCTACGTATTATATGATAGGCTTGTCTAGAAATGTAACTATGAGCAAATCACTTCATGTCATGCCAATATAATTTTACTCGTTTTGCAATAGTGGATTTATTTGGCGAATATTTCTATAGCTGGTCTTTGATGTGTGTCCTGCGTACTTATTGTCAATGTCGTACTTATTATCACGCCGCACACCGCCGCGGTTGACGTTGAACGTTGAATTGACTTCTATGAAATCCCTCGATACGTCACACGCGCCCCGCATAGTATTACATGTTGTACTTGGTTTTTAAATCACAAATTGCTTTTAAAAAATGTATTTGTATTAAGTATTGTGTACCTCTCATGTATAGTCTCCTGTCAAGTATACGTTAACGAAGTTTATTGGTATACCATGGATCCTATGACAATCTTTAAGGAAGCAGATTTGTTGCGAGCTGGACTAATCTATTAAAATGCATGAATGATCCATAGGTCGGTGTGTTAGCAATGCTTATAGCAAATCTATTAGGCGGCAATAAGAAAATATGTCCCGTTACGAAAGTCTCGTTGCGACGACCGTGCCAAATCACGTAATGCCAAGTCTGATATCATTCTGCTATGGACCTACCTCATTGTAACAAGTGACAGTTATTGTAAAGGATATTGAGATATATTATAATATGAAGGATAGAATATATTTTGATCGTTGTTCTTTAGTGAAAGATGACTTGGCGTATTTTTTTAATCCACTGGAAACGAATAAAAATTGACTTAGCAGTTGCGGTTTAAAAGCCACCATAAAAGTTAAACCATTCATGACCTAGTCACCTATGCGTATGTAGATATCCTTTTTGGTTTGACTACTACGAAAAATCAATATTTTTTAAAAGTAACATCACGCCTGTAATACTACACTCCCACGTTTCACCAGTTACGTTTAGATCCCATTATGGAGTAGGTGGTGAGCCTATTGCCATATATCGGGCACGAATCCAGACACCGAGCCACTACTAGAAAATTTAAATTAGAAAATTTCCGGTGCACTTCGTACCGCCAACTTAGGCTTTTATAAACGTAATACAATGAATACGAAAAAGTTTAATATTTTATTATGATATAATACAAATAGAGAATTAAAATCAATAAAAATCGTGTACGACAATCGCGTGTCAGCAAGATATATTTGAATTAGATTATCTGCAATATTGGTCATGTTGGTTTCAAGTCCGACTACCGATCCAGAGGTCCAGAGTTCAAATACCGCATCGAGTAGCTACTATTAGATTTTTGTAATTTAGAATTGCTAATAGTGGCTCGGAGTCTGGATTTGTGATTTAAACGTAATTGGTGAAACGTGGTACTGTACTACACTCTTCTGCCTATCCCTTCGGGGATAACAGGCGTGATGTTACGTTTACGTTCTTGTTAATATTTTTTTTTTAGTACTTAAATTTGATGTCAGCTTCCCAGCAGTCATGGACAACTGTTATCGCCATGACAACCGATTAGTTGTCTTTAGTTTCCGGAATATAATACATTTCTGAACCTACGCATAAATATTTGACAACCAATATATGTATATGTCAATCCTTTTTCATTATTGACATTTAAATTAAAAATACGCCTTTATCCGAATAATGTGTATATACGAGTATGTTGTGGATTAGAAACCTATATTTAAATACGTTCTTTAATTTAAGGGGAGATTTTGCCGTATCGACGGGACGAACATCATAAGGTTGACAGGCTGTAATAGTTTCTAAGGGAGAACAACATTGTTGTTTTTACTATATTTCCAGCATTTATTCATATTTATTTACCTTTTATGCCTTCCCGGG
>DWEB01000113.1:0-10603 GCA_018245775.1 Pyrrhopyge zenodorus | reverse complement strand
AAATTTTTCCTCCTTCATCATGTTTCGACTGACACAAACCTTTCCACCGCGCTCCTCAAGCTTTTCCCCTTTCAGATTCCCTCGTTATCCTCTTAGTTTGCACGATTTGTTTTGAACATGAATTTGGCATCAATATTGCAGAGGAAACCGAAGTCAAAAGATCTTGAGGAAACGACTTTACGATTTCAGGGACATGTGAAAATAATGTGAAGTTAAAAAATGAAAAAGCAACATTTTTCGAACGATAAGGCCAAATATTAAACTACGGAACGGTGAGCTTAAGTTATATCGAAAATGAGTCGAGTTTCTGAATACGCTCGGGAGGATAATCTCAAACTTTCCCCTAGTTTAATAAAGGTTATACACTTTAAACTTTGCCCGCATTGAAAACACCGGTAATTACTTAACATAATTGCGTAACATAAAAAGGCGTTAAGCGGAGGGCGCTGTAGTAACAAGTTGTGAAGCGACAATCACCTCACTATCACCTAAGTTTGAGCCTGACGAAGTTCGGGGCTGGTATATTACAAATATTTCCGTTAAACAAGCGCGCTCGACGCCGTAACTTCGCTAACTCGCTTACACAAACCGTTCCGCTCTATATTCGTTTAAGAAGTTCTGCTTCATACCGTTAATTATACCAATACACTGTGTAAAAAGGGGAAATACTAAGATTTTCAATTACTGAATACCCAATTGTCGCCAAGTTATACATTATTTCATCATCATGATCATCAGCCTAGTTTCGCACACTGCTGGACATAGGCCTCGCCAACAGCACGCCACTGAGCTCGAGCTTCAGCTCTTAGTATCCAACCGCTGCCAGCCACTTTACGTATATCGTCACTCCACCTAGCCGGAGGATGTCCCACGCCACGTTTGCCAACATATTTAACAGATTATTTATGACACATTATTTACAGCATATCACCGCTGAATGCCTCGGTCGCCTACTGGCAGCAGCATAGGTGGCGCGAGAAACCGTGTTTTGCGATCGCCTAACCGCATGCCCAGATTTGGGATCATGAGCGAAAACCCATCAGGGAATGTCTATATTTAGCAGTGGGCTTAGACGGGCTGATTTGAGTTTTCATGGATTTGAGATGACGGGATTTGAGTTTGATTAACTGTGCAATGATCTAGCACTCTATTTTAAAAGTTACCTCTGAGAAATTATTTTTGGATTTATAGGTGATTATTAGGTGAGTACGCCAATATTGCAAGGATGTATTGCACTTGATGGTCCCTGCCTACTCCGGAAGGATCTAGGCTACAACGATACAATAATAACTTTGTAAATTTTGACGTCCATTGTTACGTATGTATATAACAACATAATTAGGAATTGAGATAACTATAATAGACGCAATTAGAATTTGGTCGTATTTGGCACAGTCGCCCTTTTCGTTTGGCGAACGTCCGTTGCAGACAGCCGTCCGCATATAAACTACAGTGGCCCTTTATCTGCGAAATAGAACGCCGTCTACATATCGCCAGTGGATTAACTACGTGAATATGCCTGCACGGTCAAAACGGGTTTCATCAGCTATATCTTATACGACTTCACGATAGCGTCAAGTTGGTCTTCACGCGATGTTCCCAATCAATAAGTGCCTAACATTAATACAAATTATTTTCGATACTCGGCATTTATTTATGTAAAAAAAAAATTACTGATTTTTTAATTCGACGTTTAAATCAGAAAGTTTAATAAGTCCAATTTATGTACGTAACTTCATGCCACACCTGGGATTCAAACCCAGAACATCTCGATCGACAGTCGCGCTTGTAACCACTCGACCAATAAGGCAGTCACGCTTCATTATTATGTTACTTGGACGTATAAGTAGATAGGTAAAAGCCTACTAGATGTAAAAGCCTTCTGTAGATGTGGAGAGAATGGCTGATGAAAGAATGACAAAACAGATATACAATGCGAATGTCGATGGACTCAGGTGCCGAGGGAGACCAAGACTCACTTATCTTGACTAAATAGGTCGAGTTCTGACTGATGGCGGAGTTAGAAGTCTCCGAAACAGGCGTGCATGTATGAAGAGAATAATGAATGTGGAAGAAGCACGGCAGGTCTGTAAGGATAGAGATGTTTGGCACTCCGTGCTCTCTGCCTACCCCGTAAGGCGTGAGGATATGTATGTATGTTTTATGCTATACTGTCTCTATTTTTGGGCGAAGTAAATGTTATACTTTTTCTATAAAAGAGGCATTTGCCCAGCAGTGGAATATACATAGATGGCAAATAAAAAATGATAAGTAGGTTATTTTAGAAACAACTGTTGGAAACCCTGAGCGTAGTACTCCAATTACCAACACCGTTTAGTGGCACATTAAGCAGACTTAGTACAGCGCGCTCCAAGTAAATGAACACCGATCGAGTATGCGATATGAACAAATTGAACAATTTTTTTGTATTTCCTAACTCTCCAAAACACGAACTCTCTTAGGCGTACCTAAGATCTTACTACTGAAAATTATGTTTATAGTCTGTACGCGATTAGTCAAAATTATGTTTATAGTTAGTACTAATTAGTCGTTTTCTGTATAGTTGGGTATCATACTAATATTATAAAGTGGAAGAGTCTGTTTCTTTGTTTGGTTAAACGCGCAAATCTCAGGAACCACTGGTTCGAGTTGAATATTATTTTTGTGTTGAATAGTCCACTTATCGAGAAAGGCTATAGGCTATATAACATCACGCTGTGACTTATAGAAGTGGAGCAGCAATGATAAATGTTGCAAAAACCGGAAAATATTAAAAATCTTTGGACACACTGTTATCCGGGCGGGCGAAGCCGCGGGCACTGCTAGTGTATTATATTGCATGTCGATGTATAACACAATGCCTGTATTTACTATGTGTTATAAGTACCGTGCAGTGTGGTAATTTTTTTTAAATATATTTTTAAACGCCTCGTTGGTCGAGTGGCTGCAAGCGCGACTGATCGAGAGGACCTGGCTTCGATCCCCGGGTCGGTTAGTATAACGTTTTTCTAACTTGAAAACTTGGAGTCTGGATTTGTGCCCGATATATGACAATAGGCTTACCACCTGCTCCATAATGGGACGTAAACGTAACTGGTGAAACGTTGGGAGTGTAGACACTGTGTACATTTCTCTGCCTACCTCTTCGGGGATTACAGGCGTGAAGTTACTTTTTTTTAATTTTAATATATTCGTTTATGTAACATAACATTTAAAGTGTGTGTGATTCAGTCGAAAAATACCACCCGTATAAATTCGCGCCGTAAACTTGAATTTCAACATGAATTTCGCCGTTTCAAACGCGATGAAAATGCAGTTTACGATCGCAATGAGAAATGTTCCAGAGGCGTTAACAACGTGAAACGATTGAAAATAAAATATGGAAAGCGGCAAAATCGTAACGTCTCCGTGTAAACTTAAAAGGAGCAATAACACTTTGAAACATAAAAGTATCTATATAAGTTGATCTGCTTGCGTCGATAGTTGAGTGGGTACGCAACTGCCGATCGAGTAGTCTTAGTGGTTCTAAGACTACTCGATCGGGTCGGGTACTATGGTATTTTTCTAACTTAAATTTTCTAGTGGACATTTCTGGTAGTGGCTCGGAGTCTGGATTAGTGCCCGGTGTATGACAATAGACACACCACCTATTCCATAATGGGACGTAAATGTAACTAGTGAAACGTGGGAGTGTACTACACTCCTCTGCCTAGCTCTTCGGAGATTACAGGCGAGGTATTACGTTTTTATCTATATAAGTATACATTATACACACATATATATACACATAAATGTCCTGGGTCTCCTCTCAGGGTTAAGGCCATAGTCTGCCACGCTGGCCAAGTGCTGGCCAAGTGCTGGCCATATGCGAGAAACTGCGCTCTGCGATCCCAACTCGTATACTTAGCGTGAGGATTACGGCAAAAACCCCTCAGGGAACTCCTATGTCCAGCATCAGACAGACAGATGTTCTAATGTGTACACATATGTCTTATTTTGTGTAATTATTCTGGCTCCGTCTAGTTTAGAATGAGACAGCTGTTTACAAAGGTGTCTAGTTTAAAATGTCATTGACTTTGTAACGTCCACATTGGAACCCCAAGTCACCGGACTGAGAGGTCGAAACTTAAACTACTAAAATATTTATTCATTTATTATTCAGTAACACATTACACTAAGGGTTACAAGGGCGTACCTAATGCCTAATGGCATTCTCTCCCAGTTAGCATATAATATCATTGTTTCAATCAATATAAAATATTGTTGCGCAATCGAACAGATTTGAACAAAGTACTAGTCATAACTAGAAACTACGAGTCGCGCACATATACGTAAAACGACGCAATAAAGTTTCTAGTACTTTCTCTAACATTCGATATAGTAGCGACATCTGTTATCGAGTAGCTGAACTACACTTAATGAAATAATCTGGAACGCGATGTTTCTAGAAAAGGAGTCCAGAACATTCGTCCATATACGACTAAATAAGCAAGGCGTGTTCGGCTGCGAGTTAAGTTCGTATATGCGATACAACGAGTGAACACAAGCGATACAAGTATAAGAGCGAATTAAGTGTACTTTTGTAAAGTGATTAATTAATAAATTGATTACTACGACTTTTAATCGGCATAATTTTATTTTATCGAATCTCGGCTCGTAACAATATCATTGTTTCTTAATTATTTACTTACGTTACTTTTTATATATACAGTTACTTACTATATTTATTTCCTTAATGTATTTGTGATTTAATGTACTCGGACAAAAGTTTAGTTTGATAGTTCCGATGCATCTTTCAAGCCTTAGCTTCCTAAGTACAGTCGACGAGTTGCATCCGAATGGTGTTTAAGCTCCTGTAAAATTATATAAACTTAAATTAAACTCAACATGTTCGGAGGTCATAGAACAGTAAAACTAAGATCGAATTGACTGGCCCAATGGCTAGTGACTCTCGAGTACTGAGCTGTGGACTTTCGGTTCGATTTTCGCCCAGCGTGTAAAAAATATCTATTATGTGATAATTTACCAACTGTCTAGTTACAACAACACAGGCTTGACCTACTTCGAGATCAGACGACCATCTGTGTTAAACGCCGTTAAATATTCATTGTTATCATTACGTATAAATAAATCTTTATCGGACGCCACAAATTATGTTAATAAGGCAATACGAATTTATTAAATATAGGCTTGTACATACAGATATATTATACGTATACAAAAAATAGTTCTATAGCGAAAAAGAAATTCGTACTTCGTGGTACTCAATGAGCTTTACTCGCATGATTACATATTACATTTGTTGTGTGAAAGATTGTACAGAGAGAGAACCCATTGGAGTTTGAATACAAGATAAATATATGAAGGCACGCGGTGAAGAAAACACAATGTATTTGAAGAATTGACTGACAGGCGAAATGGACTGTGCGGTTGGTGAGAAATGTAAGAAAATGTGGATTATGAGATGAAAATATTTATATCATTTATGAACGTGTTTTGTACAGTGAGCAGAGAAAGTTGCGTTTGTACGTTATATTTAACATATCCTGTTTCCGTGTTGGAATTTTGAAAGGACACGTATACACAATCGGGATACCAAAGCGTTTCTCAAAGGCAGCCATTTACATACATATGTCTCACTTGCCACAGAGAATGCGTACTCTTTATATAGCCTGGCAGTCTGACGAACCAGTTGTTTGCTTTATTTCAATCAAGTGCAAAGTAATGTGTTCGTATATAATAATCGTAAATAATCGTATATAATCCGCAGAAATCAACTCGGTAATAACCTTCCCCTACCGTCATCTCACGTCACCTCTCAATACCTACCGCACTCGCCGTCGACGCGTCAACGCCGGTAACTTAGCTAGACTACTCGTACATCGTAAAATGCTCCTGTGAGGCGTTTTCCTACTTAATACTGAAAATATGACTACATTAAAGAAATGCTTTTTATGTAATTAGTACCTCGCTGGACATACGCCTCTCCAATAGCAAGCTATTGAGTTCGATCTTCAGCTCTTAGTATCGAACCGTTGCCAGCCACTATGCGTATATCGTCACAACATCTAGCTGGAGGGCAGCCTACGATAAATTTGACATAGTCAAAAGTGAAAAATGCCGTTTGCCAAACTGTGATCTCCAGTCTAGAACAAGTCAACTCCAAGGGTCATCAGTTTTGTGACAAATGAAACCCATTCCGCGTTCGCTTGTTAATCCTTTGGACTATATCGATAACTTTGTAACTCTATCGGATCCCCATCCGTGATATTTGAGAAACTTATGGCCAATAGTGGACGGAGAGAAGCTGATGACGATGTCGCTGTTACGGCATCGTAGCGAGGTGCCTAGTTAATTTCTGCGAGTTATATGTATATATGGAGTGGAGTTAAATTGAAAAGAGAAAATAAAGTCGCAACTGGCTGTGTACGGCCGTACATCGTGTTGATGTATTTGCCGATGTGCCTGCAGAGGCCTCGCGTGAAATATAACTGTTGGCGGAACGCTTTGCACTCCTATTTTACATTCAAAATAGGCGCCTGCAAACAACTCTGTTATCTGTTGGAAACACATGGATTTATGTGCGATGGGCGTTCCCGCCTTTTTCACTTTTTTATTCAAATGTGCACCCTTTTCATGTCACAATCGTCAGACGTTAGCGCGAGGACGACTGTTTTTTTTAAACATAATGTGTAGTATTTAACTAACGCGAATGTCACACACGGAATTCTTGTGTATACGAATCGAAATCGATTTTACCCCTTACATAAAAACATATGTTTCAATTTCTTTCAAATTAAAAAAAAGGGTGTTCGAAGCTTAAAACAAATGGCTTGAGAAGTTGCGGAAAATTTGTTTTTCCCAAGGGTTACAGATTCTTTTATGTTTTTTATAAATGGAGGTAGAACTGCTGCAAACTGCCGAATACTGCCGCAAAGTGGTACAGAAAAGTGAGGTCTGGACGTAATTCAGGAAAAACCGTATTACACATAGAGCGATACAGCGCTGGGTGTCATGTGATTGACAATGTTTGGATGTTATTTTTGTCCAGCTTGTTTTCGTTTATTAAGTCCTAAGATAACAAAATCAGAGAATAGAACTCGAACCCCTACTAGAGCAACAAATTAATTTCTTAAAGGGACCAAACATGAGGTAGTACTTGAAGACTCAAGAAACCATGTGCCTAATTGTACAATATATAATATAAAATTATTTTACATTTTAAGCAGAATTTCAACAATATGAAACACCTGAGACATGATAGACATGATCATGAATATAAAAAACAAATGTCAGAATTAGAAAACAATGTCAATTACTGCCCCGTTGGTCGAGTGGTTGCGAGCGTGACTGCCGATCGAGAGATCCTGGGTTCGATTCCCGGGTCGAGTACTATTAGATTTTTCTAATTTATATTTTCTAGTACTGACTCGGAGTCTGGATTAGTGCCCGATATAACGCCCGATACTTTTTTTATGTCAATTAAAATAAAAACGAACACACCACTGACAGATGCGACGACGTACGTTGGTCTATTCCCGTGTGTATCGAGAAGCCAAAACACGCAGCGCAACGCCCAATTAATGAAATTCAGCGGGATTCTCTGTGCACGGCGGCTGGACTGCCGATTATTTATTCCATTGAGCTTTCAATTTTGCGAAGAATCTCTAGCAAAAATTCATTGCATATGCTCGAATTGTTTTATGTCATGGGAACTGTAAAAAATCATCACACCCGAAGAGGTAGGCAGAGAAGAATAGGGTACTCCTACTTTTCTCCTGTATCGCAATTATCCTTTTCGCCTCTACAATAGTAAAACATTGAGCTCAATATTCAGCTCATTGCATCCAATCGCTGTCAGCCACTTTGCGTATATCGTCACTCTACCTAGCCGGAGGGCGTCCGACGCTACGTTTGCCAAGGCGTGGTTTCCACACCAGAACACGTCTACTCCATCGGTTGTCGGTTCTGATACAGATATGAACAGTCACCTCCTACTTCACTCACAAAACAGCCACATTGGAAGTGTATTTATATAAGAGCTTTTCTACGTTCTTACACGTCTTTATTCTACAATTTTAATAGCTAGTTTAAATATACCAGAACCTCCTAATCATATGTAAAAACATTCAACATATAAAATTCATTTTTCTCAATCGTTTGCACAGTTCTGTTTTGGCAGAAATATTTGCGGATACAAGCTTAAGCAACCGTGAGAGCGTGTGAACACCGCTTGCCAAAACCAGAACCCGTGTCGCGGGCACTCGCCTTGAAACTCAAAATGTGTATCAAGATTTATTTTGTTCCAATATGAACTCAACTTAAATCTCTTCATCATTCCACTGTAACTTTACAATGGGTGGATAAACTATAAACCCTTCCTGGAAATATTAGGAACGGTATCGTCACTTCCCGGGGGGTTACAAAGCGACGTAAAGACAGGGATCAGTGGCTGCCTAAAGATTTTCAAAGCCCAAAACATTGCGATCAGTCCTCAGGATCATATTTGAGTCTGTGATCGCAGCCTGCCGTAAGAGATGAATGCCTGCAGGAAGGGATAATAATAATTTCAAGGACTTTACTTTAACGAAGTGTCAAAATGAATGTCAAAACATATTTGGAATAAGTGTTTGACAAGTCATAAGTAACATGTGCGTGCTAGTAAAATATAAGAATTTAAAGATCCAACATTTTCGTAGTCATCCATTCATTGTTTGCTGAACACATTGTCCACACTTTATCGCCTAGAAAATGAAAATATACGATCAAATTTATATCATCACCATCCTAGATATAGCACATATGTAGTAGCTGTTGAACAATTCCAACGAAATATCGCCATCGTAAAGATGGATTTGGAAAGATTTTATAGCTATTGTGTAATGACAAAAATAACTGAGGAGTTTTCGGACACTGTTTTGATAAAAAAAAATACTAAATTGACTCATGACATAATCGAAACTGAAGTTATATAAATAACCGCGTTCAAAATTACACAATAGGCAAGTAATGATGCCGGAAAAAAAATTAATTGGCAACATTGTCGTAATTCACCTTTGGCGTTTAATCATCTGTATTAAACATTGTTTGAATTGAATGTCAGGTTGAAAACTTTGATATAAATTACAACGAAAAAGATTCTTACACAACTTTGTTAATGTCTGCATTGAGACACGATGGAGATTAACAATGACAAATCTACATGCAGTAACTAAGAATTTTATTCCATTTACAAATTGTATAATATAAGAGAACAAAGTTTGAGGCATCTCACATACAGTCGTCTGATAAGTAGTTTTAGACAAAGCGTATGCTATGGTAACCAGCCAGCTAATTCAGATTTGTACGTTATGAAGATTTCCAAATACGTATCTACTTTTATAGATTTTTGAGCACGATTGGCTATTCTGTGTTTAAGTCTACACCTAAAGGTAATCATAGACATATTTGTTCTATATAAGAATCGAATGCTCTCAAGTCAATAACCACTGGAGCAACTGGCCTGTTAAAAATAGTCAACATTGACCCAGGACTCTTCTAAGCAAGATTGAAAAAACCTTTTCTGGGCACGCATCAGCGCTTTCCATCATGCAAGAACTTGGCCAAAAGCTTGACTGTCCTGTGAATAAAAAGGGAAAAATAAACTTGAAGTTCAGTCTCCGCTGACACAAAATGAAACCTTGAACATAATACCGTCTATAAGGCTTAATATAATTAAAATGACGATTAAAATGAACCTTAAACATCCCCAACGGGATGATAGAGAGTTACAAATTCATTAAAATTTCACTCATTAATTACTCTCACTTAATTCTC
This sequence comes from Pyrrhopyge zenodorus, assembly GCA_018245775.1. NCBI lineage: Eukaryota > Metazoa > Arthropoda > Insecta > Lepidoptera > Hesperiidae > Pyrrhopyge > Pyrrhopyge zenodorus. The sequence continues at coordinate 787 of DWEB01000113.1, read as the reverse complement.
GCTGAATAACTACGAAGTATCTCAATTATCACCGGTTAACTTGTGCTATTTATTAAGTGATAAACCTTATTTTGTTTTCTCACTTTTCTAGGCTGTGTTTCTTTTCTTTTTTGCTTTTGGGCTTGTTTCTTTGCTTTTCTTTTCTTCACTGCCTCGTTGGGTGAGTGGTTGCATGCGCGACTGCCGATCGAGAGATCCCGGGTTCGATTCTCGGGTCGGGTACTATTAGATTTTCTAATTTAGATTTTCTAGTAGTGGCTCAGAGTCTAGAGTTGTGCCTGATATATGGCAATAGGCTCGCTACCTACCTAAACGTAACTGGTGAAACGTGGGAGTGTAATAATACGCTCCGCTGCCACCTCTTCGGGGATTACAGGCGTGAAGTTACCTTTTTCTTTTTTTTACTTTTCTAGGCTACTTATCATTACTTTTATTTTATTTATTTATTTATTTACGTAATCACACGTAAATAACAGGAAGGACCTAAAGCATTACATGGGACAAGAAGATCTTACAGACTAGTATAAATCTATTGAATTTATCAAAAAATATGTCCGTGTCTGGCAACTGAGTGAGTAGCGCATTGATAATAAAGTAAAGTAAATAATAAAGTACTGGAGCAATAATGTGCGGCGCAGCGGCCGTGCGGCGCGCGTGCAGCCGCCGCTCCGCTAGCAGCTTGCTAGGCCGTCTGCCTTCGTGATCTCCGCGGAGGTGCTGTCGTGGGATCTCTAAGCCAAATCTGTTTAGCGCTGTGGGGTTATCAATTTTATTATTTAATAATTGA
>DWEB01000112.1:0-10675 GCA_018245775.1 Pyrrhopyge zenodorus | reverse complement strand
TTCAATCAGTCACTTTTAGGCCCCATTATGGAGTAGGTGGTGAGACTATTGCCATATATCGGGCACAAACACATCTACACACATCTTAGAAAACATTTTTTTTTATTATGAATTCTAAGATGTGCAGGTTTCCTCACGATGTTTTCCTTCACCGTTATAGTTATAACAAACAATACGGGACTCCTTTAAAGTACAACCTTGTGATAAATACAAGTTTTTTTTATAGCGTTTTGGTTTTTCAATTTGTATCCTTTGCCGATGTATACTGTATAGTTTGCTTGAAGTTATAGTTAACTAGACTAGTTCCAACCCCAGGTGTTAACGGCTAATAACGTAGTCACAGACGTGTGGTAATAAGCAACGTGCGCCGCATACTAAGAGCTAACTTAGCTACTTAACCCTAGATGAGTTTAATAAACTGCAGAATATAATACCATTTTATCTAAAAGCAAATGACTCGTGTACATTTCGCGTTAAATAGCTCATGAATAAAAGAGAGAGAAAAGTAAGTAGGTATGATTACCAAAATATCTCTTGGCGAAGATCATTTGCATGTATATAAATTATATAAATACATACATATGTTTCTTATATATGTTTCTTCTTAACATCACGCCTGTATTCTATGAAGAGGTAGGTAGAGGAGTGTAGTACAGTCCCACATTTCACCAAATAGTTTACGTCCTATTATGTAATAGGTGAGTCTATTACATGGGGCACAAAATTAGACTTCAAGCCAGTACTAGAAAATCTAAATTTAAAAAATCTAATAATACTTGGGATAATAAATATCTATACTTATATAAATTAACATAATATGCATAACACTACCTATCTCTTTGGGGATTACAGGGGCGATATAACGTTTTTTTGTTATCATGACACGCCAGTGAACGCATCATTCTCGTCAATATTTTCGATTTTTTTTAGATTTATTATGCTGGCTTACGTAAAGTGTGCCTCAAATGCTTCAACAGAACACGTGTCATTTATTATTCATTGCACATTAAGCTTATTACGGAGAGAGTCTGTATTATAGCAGCGTGCGAAGGTACTCGTTATGTGTACACAAAGTTTAATTTAACCGCTCCATTTGCCTTCTCAGTTAAGCGGCGTCGAATAAAGAAAATAGTGACGGTAATAGTTATACCTCGAGAACGCTTTCTGGTTCGTTTCGAGTTCTGTTTAGTTTTTGTTGACAACCGTCTTCTAATAAAACTTTGCTGAATACATTTCCACTGCAAAACAGCAGTATTTACGCTGTTTATTAGCAATTCTTAAAAGTTTCTGCTACATACTGCGAAATAGTGGAATTCCCTGCCGTCATCTATTTTTTCCGATTCGTACAACCTGGAATTATTCGAGACAAGAGTGAACAAGCACTTCCTAGGGAAGCGGGATACATCCCAGGCTACATCTTGCTTTCCATCAGGTGGGGTAGCAGTCGAACGCAAGCCTATTGCTATATAATAATAAGAGCAAGAATTTGAATAGGAATAATTCCGAATAATTAATTAATCAGATTAAATAAACTGAACATTAAGTCTGCGGCTGATCTAAGTTATTAAACTTTATAAGAGATATGTTATAAATGGACATATTGATAATGAAAATGTGATGACGAATATTACGGGATTGCAATACTCTTTTTTATTTCTACGAGGAGGTAACCTTCGAAAGGTATCCGATATCCTGGGGGAGATATCGGGAAACGTGGAACTTTTACCGCAGCAGAACTTCTTCTGTGGCCTTCCTCTGCGCTAATAGGAGGACGCCGAGATCTTCAAAGGAACGCACCGATGCCCTTCTAGCGCGGTGACCCTCCGACCCTACTTCTGGGGGAGGCATAATGCCTCATCCCATGCCATTCGATTCTCATGACAGTTTACATCCACAAATGCTGTCGTCCTTCCCAGGATCGCTAACTGAACGGTTCCAGCTCCCACCAAAGTCGCTTGCGATCCCGGAAGCCTGACTTTAGTCGCTTCCTACGACAGGCAGGATACACCGTAGCTCGTATTCTAGTCCCGAGCTACGGGAACTGCAGTACTGTCCTAACAATTGAACTACGACTAGACTATGAAACCCTATCCAAATAATTCAAGTCCTTTAAAACATAGGCCATTATGCCGGTACATTACCAATCTACATATTGTTAGAAAATAAGAGTTTCAATTATATTGCAAACTATGTAATAAGATATGAAAAAAGAGACCGTGCATCTTTAATAGAATCGTATGAAATAAAATACAATTTTCGTTGCTGCAATTGCCAATACAAATTCAAATCGTATAGCCTAAATTCATATTTCAAATTGACCACTCAGCTTCTATTCCTCGCTGGCACAATTATTTATGAATAGCTAAAACGCCTGCGTGGAAGGCTGTATCATATCTATGAATAGAGACAAGTACCTACGTGGGAATTTTGTGAATTATAAGCGGAAATGTTAGCTGCGATAAGAAATGAATTCAAACGAGAACAACACAAAAATAATGTTTGTGTCATTCCAAAACGTTACTTACGCTCGAAAACAGTATATTGGGTGCGTAATAGCGCAACTCAGTGTAATTAACTACATCAATAACTAAGTGTTGTTATTTAGATCATTAACTCACTATAATTATTTACATCATTAACTCAGTGTAGTTATTTACATCATTAATTCAGAGTAGTTATGTAAAACATTGCGTAATAAGAATAAGTAACATCACGCCTGTAATCCCCGAAGAGGTAGGCAGAGTAGTGTAGTACTACACTCCCACGTTTCACCAGTTACTTTTTAGGTCCCATTATGGAGTAGGTGGTGAGCCTATTGCCATAATTATATCGGGCAGTAATCCAGACTCCGAGCCACTACTAGATAATCTAAATCTAAATTAGAAAAATCTAATAGTATTCGATCCGGGAATCGAACCCAGGACCTCCCGATCGGGAGTTGCACTCGCAACCACTCGACCAACGAGACAGTCATCCCATAAAACGTAACTACATATATTATTTGACGTAAATAATGTAGGTACATTTGTGGAATTAGCCTGTATTGCTGATCGCATATATGTAGAAATCGGGAAAAAATCTCACAGAAATCGGTTGGTAACATTAACAAGTAAGGTTAGCAACTTCAGCGGCGTACCATGCGCTGCGACCTTTCGTAATCCATTGGTGTTTAATTTGGTGGCCATTAGCACTTGGTCCGAAGAGGTCCTCATTGAGGTCAAAGTCAAGATACCTCTTTCAATGAACACGTGAACCAAACGGTATGTGTGTCAAGTCAACTGGCAAAATATAATGACGCGGCAGTTTTTTAAACTATGATCTATACTAAGCAATGACTGTGTAGAATGTTTATACTCGCAATGAAATAGTCGATTAATTTTTCTAAATATTGAAAACAGTGAAAATAGGATTTATATGCAGAATTCGACTGTAGATATCGGTTGCGAAATAATCCTGGGAGTTAGGTTAACAAAAGCTAAAGGATAATATAGAACCAGCATGTCTATTTAATGAACTATGTGGGTACAGATTACAGCGTGTTAACATAGTTAACATAGCGGAAACATTCCATATGACTGTTTCGCTAGTGCTTTCACTGTGACCCAGGAGGTTTTTACACTTTACTTGAAAAATAATAATGAAAATAAAACTAAAATAGAAAGAATTTTTCCATTTCGTTATATTCAATTGACTTTTGTGGCACATAGAATTATCGAGAGAAGGTTAATAAAATTAGGGGCTGGTGTTCGACTGATGGTTTGGTTTCGGCCAAACCTTAGGCTCGGATAAAACTAGCGTTTGTCAGTAGCTATATCCTACCTAATGTGGGGATTCAGAAATCTCAAAAAAACCAGTTTTTATACATTAAATTCAAGACTTTTATTTTATGTGTTACGTTATGATTTATTATAAAGCCAGAAGAAACTTTAAATAGTGAAACGTAAATTTTACAAAAATACAACAAAATTAGGTAAGTTGTGGTTTAGGTATTTCCATCGAAATTGGAAGAGGAGGGGAACATCCGATTACGGTTTTAATTTCGACTAAAAACGGGTTTCAGTCGGACTTTAAAAATTACCAACGACATGCAGAAAAAATAACAAGAAACAGATATCCTTTAGTAGTTTTATCTTTTATTTTGCAAATCGTTAGTTTTTACTCAATCAATGATGTGATATTTAATATTATTAGCACATCATTTCCTCGGTTATTTATTTTGGGTGAACATGGATTTCTATATTTTTTAGATCTATTTAGTCGTTTGGTCGGTTATTTTCTTCGCCTTCATTTTCGAGCTGTTGCATTTCCAAGTAAAATATCAACGTCACCTAGAAGGAAATTTTGTATTTTTGTATTTCGATTCGAATTAACCCACAAACCTACGTTGGATGTACTCGTGTGTTTCGTAGAAAAAAAAGTAATCTTACGTCTGTAATCCCCGAAGGGGTAGGCAAAGGAGTGTAATACTACACTTCCACGTTTCACCAGTTACTTTTAGGTCCCATTATGGAGTAGGTGGTGAGCCTATTTCCATATATCGAGCACTTATCCAGACTCCGAGCCACTACTAGAAAATCTAAATATAATTTAGAAAAATCTACAGTGCTCGACCCGGGAATCGAACCCGGGACCTCTCGATCGGCGGTCGAGCTTGCAACCACTCGACCACCGAGGCAGTCAACTGTTCTATTTTCACTAAAGGAAAATTTAACAATTAGTGAGCCATAGCGGGACATGTAAAAACAGCGCTGTAATATAGACTAGCAACTAGACAAAGGAATTCTTGTAAGGGTTAAGAAAGATAATTCGTAATCTAACATTAGTGTTTCAGCAATTCAATATCTACATATTCATGCGCCCCAAAAATCCTTCTTAGTTGCGTTACTTCGTTGTGTTATCGTAGCGCCGGATCTGCGGCTCACTCCTTTTCTCGTGGCTTATCAGTCCCGAGCGGCCCCCGGGCGACCGATAACAACCAACATCAAACGAACCTTTGTTCAGCAGCCGCGATGGATCCATGCCGATTGCCTCGAGGTATACCCTTATTTAACCACCCCTGGTATGATTAAGCAGTCCCAAATAAAAATTATTTCGTATCGCTCCTAAAATACCCTAACTGTTATCTCGGTTTTGGTGATGTATGAAATCGAAATAAGTACAATTAATGTGTGGTGAAACGTGGGCGTGTAGTATTACACTCCTCTGCCTACCTCTTCGGGGATCACAGGCGTGATGTTACGTTTTTAATAATAATGTATGGAGTGAGCCGGTGAGAAGGTCACATATAACGTCGCAGAGCTGATGGCCGTTCAGGTAAACAGATTTTGGGATTAGATGCCATGAACTGGCTGACGTAATTGGACGCATTCCGTTGGACTAATGATCTTAGGCAGGCAATAGTGACTGGAGGAGATTTGCAGACGACTGTGGCAGATGATGAAATTGAAGTTTTATGGAATATTAGCAGTATAACAAATACAGATCCGTTACAGCAAAGAAAACAGTTTAACATTGTATATTTACGTCACGAAATCAAGTCAATAAATGTAGGCACTCCCTCCCCATTCGCACCAGTGCCCGCGGATGTACAACTGCTCGTATTGTGTTAGCCGCAGAAATAAGGGTCGTGTTGTGTTGAAATCTTAAACAGGAAAGTAAACTCCAACTTCGGTAAAATTCTGTTAAAACGCTCGCTTCTGTCGTAGTTTTGCGATCGCGGTCCTTAGGGTTTTCAGGTCTTAATTAAGCGGGATCAATTCGTCGGGGACAAATATTAGGGGAAATTGCTAATAATTTTCCCGTTTTCCTCCGAGTATTAATTATTATTATCAATAGATGAGATAGGTTAAGATTGCGGAGGCAAATCGAATTATGGAAAAGTTTGCTTTGTATATGCCATTATTAAAGGAATTTTTCTGTTGCCGCCTTTGTTTTTTGTTTATGCATTCTAAGCTACCAAGTTTACGGGTCAGGGTTCGAATTGCGGTCACGCATTTTAGCTCTTTGGAATTACGAAATTCTACTTTACCACTCCAATATAACGACCAAGGAAAATATAGTTAGGATACCCATCCGTCTCAGCGTTTTGTAATGCCCTATAAGGTTTGTGAAGCTATTCTGCACCAAACCATCCAAATAGATTATGGCTTTATTTGTACGCATTCTGATTAGCAAAACATACTCAACAGTGATAATAAGATTTATAAAACTATTAATAACTCTCCGTATTCCATGTTTTTCTTGTTTGTTTGACTGCCTCGTTGGTCGTATTGTTTGTAAACGCGACTGCCGATCGCGAGATCCTGGATTCAAATCTCGGGTCAGGTACTAAGTATTGAATTTTTCCGGTTCTAAGTCTGGATTTGTGTCCGGTGCATAGCAATACACTCACCACCTATTCCATAACGGGACGTAAATGTAACTGGTGGAACGTCTGAGTCTAATAAACTCCTCTGCCTATCTCGTCGGGGATTAGAGGCATCATGTAACCTTTTCTCGTTTCAGCAACCACGATATGTATATCGCGGAATCAATGTAATTGTGAAGTGGCCACAAATAAATTTTTTACCAAAAAAAAGAAGGCATCCACTTCCAACAGACGTCGGAAAGTAATTTACATCAGACGCAGCACTCGCCTGTTATTATGGCGGTTCATGGTAAAAGGTAGGTAAAAGCCCTCAATAGTTCCCGCCACGAGACGAGCTGAACGAGACTTGTAATCGAAAAAAATATTGTCTGTCCGTTGTAAAGGACTTGTTTTACAGACGAGTGATGGGCCGACGTGAAATAAACACGACTCACCGCCCTCCGAGCGTTGCTGTCTGACGGCGAAGCATGGCAAGCGATTACGTCATTATCGGCCTCTTTATAGCTCCACTACTGGACATGAGTCACTTTCCGATGATAGAGTTAGGGCCAGACTCACCACGTTGGTCAATATGGGTTTCGGACGATTACATAACAAAGGTTCTCAGCAAAATGTTTCTTTGGTTAACGACCGATATTCAATAGCGTGTCAATCGTTTGCAGATCGTTTGGAGATAATGATTTTGAAATCTTGATCAGGAGCCTTGCGTTAGCGGCTGGTAGATACATACTCCAATGATGCGGATTGTAATAGCAATGCTTACTATGATTATCGTATTGTCACACTAGGTCCCTGTGATGTAGGCAGAGGGCACCAATTATCCTAAAACACCGGACGTGCCTTTTCTATATTCAACCATTCTTAATAAAGGCACGCAGGTTTCGGACATGTTTTAACTCTCATGGCGTGGCATGTAATTAAATTGTGCTTTCTATAGCTTATAGTACACGCGGTGGCAGTGGTGACAGTCGGCGATACTGAAAGCCACCCTAATGGCTTCACTGTCATAGACAAAGCGGTCGTTTTGAATGAACCGACTTGACTCCGCTCCGCATAATATTCGAAAGAAAATCATTATCAGAACCACAACTTTTTTATAATAATACTGTCTATTGCAATTCAGTAAGGGAATATTTTTTGATAGAACCACAAGGTTATCTTTTTGCAAATCGCTTTAAGTATTCCTCAATGTAGCTGTGATGTATTGTTTTTTCATAAAAGTGTCTTTACATATTTTATATTTAAATTATATATTTTATATTTAAATTATCACTTCGTATTTTTTGCTATCAATGAATGTTATTTACATTTCATAACTACGTTACTCGTATCTTAACATAATTTCCAAAAATCACGCTTTACCCAAAAGAAAAGCCGAGCAAAGCTCTGTCATACACTGGTTATCATTGTACTCTTTGTTCGTAGTATACATTACGGGATGTGCGAATACCACACTATATATAGTGTGAGAAAGGGATCTAGATCAGTTTGATATCGAAGGTTGTATATTTAATCTTTTGTTCATTTGGATGCTTACATCTATTATATCTTATCGAATCGAATATTTATTATTAAATGGGTATTATTTATCGAACAATATATTAATATTATATGATTATTTTATCGATATTACTTATCGAATAATAAAATTTATTCTATTCTTATTATTCGTTCGTTTTCGTTAGGTGACAATCATTCAAACTCATGGGGGTTTTAAAAACGGCTTAAAAACATCAACAAACCAGTTGCCCACTAACAAGTAACACACTAACACAAGCTGCGTACTGGATGCTCGAGGCAGTTGCAAAGTCCCATATGCCGCAGAGAAACGAAGGAGAATGAAATACAAGAAACCATATATTGGAGAGAATATTATACAAGAAACCATATATTGGAGAGAATATTATACAAGAAACCATATATTGGAGAGAATATTATGCACGAAACTTTTTAAAAATATTATGCAAGAAACCATATATTGGAGAGAATATTATACAAGAAACCATATATTGGCGAGAATATTATGGACGAAACTTTTTAAAATATTATGGACGAAACTTTTTAAAATATTATGCAAGAAACCATATATTGGAGAGAATATTGTGTATGTAAATATATATATATATATTTGGGAAGAATATTATTATTTATAGTGTACCTTTTCGGAAAACACAGACCGTGAGATGGATAGGACGATACAATCGTGGGAAAACTGAAGTTGTGAAAGAGTTACTTGTACCAGTTAGCTAGCCAGTTACTAAGTTACTTAGGCTTTTATTGCTAACAGCGCACATATAAGTATATGTTCATTATGAATAAATTCCTTTTTATAACAAAAGCCATTTTTGGCTGGTGAATAAAACTTACCATACTGTTACAAAATGAATCCTACTTTCAGTTTGTACGGCGACGTCCATTAGTGCATTATTGTTCAGCAAATATCCTCCGCTAAAGCCTACATAATAGTGTGGCGGTTCTCTACGAGCGAACGGTTAGCTAATCGTCGCAATTACGCCCACACTACGCGTCTCGCCCGCTGGTACTGGCTGGATATGTTTAATTGCACGAAAATGGGCTGTTTTCTTTTATGTTTTATCATACTAAATGTATAGTTTACTGTGTACTTAGCTCGAATAATAAGCGATATTTAACGCAAAGCGGAATCCAGTTAACATTTGACTGTTTCATTAAATCGTGTCATACAGAAATGTTTTACGTAGTAATGAACTGTACTTTGGACACGAGTAACATGAACGATGACCAATGGTAACATTGCTTGTGACTGACCTGGGTCAAATTTTGGCCGTTTATGTTTAATATCCGATAGCCACGTGCTCATTTTGATTGTTTATTCTGGTCGTTTTAGTTTTAAAGAAAAACGTATTTTAATATTATTTACTTTCAATTTAAGTCATGTAATACACATTAACTTATAAGACCACAAAACAGTGTTTAAAAAGTGTATAAACCTAATATAATTTTCACTGGCAAAATAGAGGACTTTTAGAATCCTTTTGTTTAGCACATTGAATTGATTCAAAACAATGGGAGCGATAACAAGTCTGTGACGAGACAAGAGACTTTTTGTTTTTATATTGTAGGCAAACAAATAAATTACTAGTACCGGCAGCCATCTGAAGTAGTTGCTGGTGGAGGCAAATAGAGAGGGGACGTATGGAACAAGAATTGACTTTTAAGTGCTTTTATGTCGTTATTTTCTCTCGTTATAGCATCTGTGAAGAATCAAATAGCGGCGAAAAAGTTTATTATATTTAACATTACATGTTAAATGAACAATGTGAATGTCGATTGACGCGGTTGCCGAGGGTGGCCAAGGGTCACCTGTCTTGACCAAATAAGTCGAGTTCTGAGTGATGGGGGAGTTAGAAGTCTCCGAAACTGACGTGCATGTATGAAGAGAGTGATGAATGTGGAAGAAGAAGCACACAGTTCTGTAAGGATAGAGATATTGGTACTCCACGCTCTCTGCCTACCCCGTAAGGGACCTGGATTGAGATATGTATGTATGTATGACTTGTAGAGTTTAGTATTCAGCGATCACGAAGTAACCGACCGAACCAGGGGTTACTTAATTAGACAAATGTGACAAATCCATGCGCGCTACATAGATAACGCATGGAAACTGCTAAAGTGCCCGGGCAAAGATTTACCAGCGCCTGCAGTTTTAAAAGAGCTCATCATGCAGTAAGATAAATTGGAGGCGTTTTGAACTAATTTCATTTACATTACGGTTTGTTTATCCGTTTTTAAGTCAGAGCCTAACCCGTATGTAAGCGGTCGGCAATTAATTTCCATAATGGCTCAAAGCCATTAGGTCTACTTTGCGAGTATACAAAGATCTCGTGGCAATTTAGCTCCGAGTAACTCTTCGGGTTCCACACTGTCTAGGCACATTCGTGAAGCTTTATTGTTCTCTGTACTGCTGTCTATAATGTACCTTTGAAGCACTTAAACAAGTTTAAAGTAACGTTATATATAAATTTATAGAGATACGACCTTTAAGATTTAGAGAGTACCTTCGTGTAGTGAAATTTTGTAAGTCCTAATTATAGAGCAATAAAGTGTTCGTTTCATTTTGATTATAGTAAAAAATGTAACATTACGTCTGTAATCCACAAAGAGTTAGGCAGAGGAGTGTAGTAACTACACTCCCACCTTTCACCAGTTACGCTGTAAGTCCCATTATTGAGTAGGTGGTGAGCCTATTGCCATATATCGGGCACAAATCCAGACTCTGAGCTACTACTAGAAAATCTAAATTAGAAAAATCTAGTAGTACTCGACCCG
>DWEB01000111.1:0-10676 GCA_018245775.1 Pyrrhopyge zenodorus | reverse complement strand
AAGCAAGTTTATTGTAGAGCTGGAGTTACATCTCAACAAGCATTTTTATCACTTAGATAATAATTTACTTTGTAATAGGCTTTTTTTACAAAGAATTAGTTTAATAATAGATTTAAACTTTTTCTATGAAAGATTAATAACGTCTTTTGGTAATTTTATTGTAGAAGCGAATACAGTTCCCCATAAAAGAGCGTGACACCTTACTTAGCCGAAAACGTGGAATTTATAATACGTGCGATATACAAAATGAACCGAACTAAAATCACACCTACCTTGTAGCGAACTGCAACTGCTTTATCGGAACGAAACCTTATCGAAAACGGTCTAGCAAAATGAAAAATCGCATCGACAGCTTGCAAGATTGTTATAATAACGCTGTTTTAACACACAATTAGAAGACGACTCACACGAGCAACGCACGAAATTTCGTAGCACTGATATAGTGTACAGACAGACATACAGGGAGATTGTTATCTGCGCGTACGTATTATGTATGTGCATATACTTTGGATATTTTTAACGGCGGACAGGACGACGAAATGTGCCTATCTGCGTATAAGTATACAAATAGATTCGAGGCCTTGACCTCGCTATTATGTTGTCCTGATTTTCACATTACAATATTCTAAGTCGAAAACGTAATAAAAAACCACGTCTATATTTCACACAGGCAGAGGAGTGTAGTACACTGCCACGTTTCACTAGTTACGTTTACGTTCCATTATGGAGTAGGTGGTGAGCCAAGAGCCAAGAACCAACGTGGTTTTCCTGGTACGATCTTAATTAATTTTATTAACAGGTGCGACAACAGCCAGCACGGTCAGCTATTTAATGGATGACCGTAGATTAGTAACAACAATCTTTCTTAGTTACTTGTTAATCGAGTTGCAAGATCGGGTTTGCAAGTGCGATCGTCGATCGTGACTTCCTGAGTTCGATCTCCGGATCGAGCACTGTATTATTGATGTTTTCTAACTAAAAATTCTCAGTAGTGGCTTGGAGTCTGGCTTTCTGCCCGATATATGGCAATAGGCTCAGCACCTACTCCATAATGAGACCTAAACGTAACTGGTGAAACGTGGGAGTGTAGTACTACACTCCTCTGCCTACCTCTTCGGGGATATTGGGATCGGGAATATAGATGATTTTACGTAAGTAAAAATAAAAAAAAACATCGGGTACTTCCAAATATGCGGGATTGAAAAAAATATTGTTATTATAAAAAAAATAATATAAACATTAAGTACTATATTTTAAAATATTTCAATATCAGTAAATAAACAAATTTCAGTAAATTTCAAATTTGCAATATGCAAGTTTATCTTAGAAGACTTCCATTACTCCATCAACGTTACGGGACCCTAAAAGACTTCGCCACACGGGCGTAGCCCCGCGTACGAGTACCTATATTGTGCGATGTAAATATACTGATTGCAGACAGTCTTAAGATAATTTTAGAACCTCGTACCATTATGTTTGTATGAATTGATCTCTTGCTATAAGGAAAACTGTTTTTAGTTGGTATGATGCTAACTTTGATTCAGGCTGATAGACAGTCAGACTTGTACGAAACCAGTGTGCCTGTATGAAGAGAGCGATAAATGTAGAAAAAGTACAACAGGGTGGCCAGGATATACTGAACGCCGGGTGCTTTCTGCCTACCCAGTGAGGACCCTGCCATTATGATATGGTAATAGTAATGCAAACCTTGTAATACTGATATGAAGAAGATGACATACAATTTAACCGTTAGGTAACCGTCGTCTAAGAGGGATAAGACCAACAAACACACGCAACCGGGTAGGGAGGGGGACAGTCGTTCGTCACTATGTTCACCTAGCACTATCATTACGCGCAATATTGAGTAGGCGTTGATTGCCACCACTTGCCTGTGCTAATTGATCTAGCTACTACTAATATGTTAATTGTAAGAAGTATAAAATACGAGCACCCGTCACGTAAATCGTAAAATCGAAAAAATTAAACCAAATTCATTGAAATAAGTGCATAAAAGCAGATGAGAAAAAGGACGGCGAAAAGATGCAGTTCCTTTTTCTAAAAGATCTCTTCTAACAGACCTGTTTGTGTGTATATCTTTCTGTTTTTTTGCATGTCTCTCACTTTTGTTCCTGAGAAATAACTAATAAAACGTTATAATGTGAATGTTAAGACATTTCTGTGAATTTGTGAAACAATCATTCGGCAAAATATTCTCTACAAAATGATGGTGATCTAATGAATAGTAGTTTCATTCCCTAAGTTTCAAAACAATAACAACAACAATAGTTTAAAATATAATCATTTATAAATTCTCAACAGGTTATTTGAATGAACGCAAACAATTATTGATGTGAAAAAAATACTGACGTAACTTTGCGCGCGAAAACGTTCGAGGTCTATGGACGGCAATAAAACGAATAGACAATGTTTTTTCCGAATTTAAAAACCACACCTCATGTTCGACTGTTACAATGCAATTAAGTATAATATATATATATATATATATATATAACCTAGCACATATATTTTTTCCACTTTATGATCAGCAAATTATAAAAGATGCAGGCAGATGGAAGGAATACGAAATTCGTGGGAAAATCATAAAAGTACAATGAAAAATTAATAGCTCAATGGCGGCTACATTCTGGGCGATTATTGATAGATTTGATAAAACATACCGGTATAAATATATTATAGTCTTATAAAATTTGTATGATTAAGCAAGACAATACAAGAGTATGCATATCATGAGATCTTTCAAGTGCAAAAATGTGTGAAGTCTTTTAGCAAAAAAAAACTTATGTTTTTGTCAGAAGTTGTATTATTTCTTAATTTTGTATCATGAATTATATGACAATGTTTGGAAAATATAGATTTTAATGAGACCTAATATTTGTTCATTTGACTGCCTAAAAATAAACAGTTTCATTATTGGCGCAAATGAGCAATATCGAATCATTTGTCAAAAGTCATAAAATAATTGCATTTTGGAGCTGTGGTGTTTTGGCTGGTTTGCACAAATTTTAGTTCTACATTCTGCTAGACCTGCAGAAATGAAGTATCTGAATAGGAAGATAAACAACATAACACTGTTATTTGAAGCTACTATGAAGTAACATTTTAATAAGTACATACCAATATAATGTATTCCATATTATATTTTTGAATTAATAACTGACTGCCTCGTTGGTTCAAGTACAAGTGCAACAGCTGATTGTCAGGTTCTAGGTTTGTTTACCAGGTGTGGTACAATGAATTTTCGTAAAGTAGATGTTCTATTTAAATCTTTTATCAGTGGTTCGGAGTTTAGATTTGTGCCTGGTGAATGGCAATAGCTCACCCCCTACTCCATACATGAAGAAAAAAATTTAAAAGGTTGTGGGATTGAACTACACTCCTCTGCCTATTTCTTTAGGGATTATGGGTGGGATGTTATTTTTTTAATTCACAATGAGTCTGAGGGCACAGTACCAAATATCTCTATCTTTACTACAGACCTGACATGCTTCTTCTACATTCATCACTCTTCATACACACAAGTTTCAGACACTTCTATTACTAATATTATTAATGGGCTATACTCTGTTACAAAACACTATATCATAGACACTATCCCAAATGATAACTAAACTACAATAAGTCACTATGTGTACCACAGACAATTTAACCACTATTTTCTAACATTAAGGATACATTTTCAAGTGTTTCCGTAGTCCAGACATCTTATTACATGATTGAAACTGGTTATTGTAGAAAATGGTAGGTGATAAGCCACACAGAATGTATTTGATGTAATTTATTAAAATGTATTTTTATTTGGACGTTCAAATTTCAAACAAGCAAATAGACAAATCAATGGGAGGAGTGTGGCAAACTGGAGTGTTGTCCATCATATATCTTTATAACTTGGACTGACAGTGATGGAACACCCAAGCATGCAAGTGGCATCTGATTAGACTAAAGTAGGCAAATGACTTAACATTATTATTACAACACCAGGTTAATTACAGTTGTGTTCCCGAGCTGTCAAACAACATAGATGGAGCTACTGGCAACAGGGAATGACCGAATATTTATATATTCCGAATCTCCACAATAGACAGTTGTATCATATAAATCATGACTATAATAGCTAATTAATATTCTTTGCGCAGATACCTCATAAACATTGTTGATTATCGGTGTGAGAGAGAACAATTCAATAGGGGTACAAAGAATTGTTGAGCAATGTCTTCAAAATATACATTTTAATAAATGCAATGAGAGATGATGATAATGAAGGTATAACAAGTTTACGTGAACTGTGATCACACAGTTCATAGTGTGTCATTGGAATAATCTAGAACCAGAGCAGTCTGAGGTGTGACACAGTGTGTCACATTCTTGGCAAGTGTGCCACATCCTAGGCTACATCTCACTTACCATCAGGTGAGATTTTCGTTAACTGTGAGCATGTGGCTATTTAATGAAAAAAAAAAATTGTAGACAGAATTCTTATCTTAATGGTGGTAAATTAGATAGTCAAATTAACGTTTCAGTTAAAGCTAAAAATAATATATCATTTAGTTAACAGTTATACTGAGATATTAACAATTAAAATGCTATGTTGCCAATCATGATTAAATCAACAACATTGAAATAAGCTGAATAAATGTCAAAGAGGGGGGAGGAAGGGAGACAGTGGGGAGATAGTGGGAGAGAGGGTAGGATGGAAGTGGGAGGAACAGAGGAAGGTAAAGGAGCCAGAGAAAAAAAACAGGAAAGTGAAGGGGAGAAAGTGAGTGAAAAGGAATGAATATCAGGGATACAAATATAATCATCAACTACTATATAAATGTTTGTTGCAAATACAGACATATGCCGGTTGTTTTTGTTATTTTCATTAAATGTGAATAGACATACAATACATATGCAGTTGCATATAGTTTCATTTACAATATAGGTATTAGATTAAAATATGATATACAACAAAATATCTACAGGTGCATGCATATATGTATAATACCTTAATTATACATGTATGCTTAACAGCAGTCTGTTTATCATAACACAGGTCCAGTAGAGTATGGGATCAGATGGCATACAATATGTCCCTATGTATTTATAAGTATGTATATAGTTTCTTAGCGATCTGGTTATCAAAATTACACAAATTATACAGGCATTACTTAGTTTCCAATCAGGTGTCTGTATATGAGTGGTCCTAATGCACATCACTAATGTATATATACAGAATATAAATATGACATTTCAAAATAGAATGCAAAACACAGTTCATAATGAAATTTCAGAAATAAATTCCTGTTTTTGTGTGATAAGTTACAAGCATGGGTGATTAGGGGATTAGTGTTGATGTGGGCAGACCATAGATAAAAAATGTCAATTGTTGAACTGGAGCCCTAAATCGGTAAAAGTAAAAAAGTATTGATTTTTTTGATACAGATATTACCTCAATGTTCTACTAACACTATTCTATCTATCTATTGGCCTTTTTTCTAAGCTAATCTACAAATATTACAATATGTTTAAATGTTTAATCTATATATCAAGCTTTACAATGTATTAAGTTAATTATGTATAACTAAATCATATCTTAAACAACCAATACAAATGATCAGTATGTCTAAGTGTTTAAACTCTAGTATTATTCCACTGAACTTATTATTGAAGATGTTTTAAATAGAGAGATTATAACATATCTGAGTTTGGTATGTCACCAATGTTTTAACCTTATCATGTGTCCAAATGGAATAACACAACTTAAAATCATATCAATAACATGTTAACAGTAAAATCATATCAGTAACATGTTTGGATACGTTTGGATGGTCATTCACCTGTCAGCTAACCGTATTTATAGATTTGTGCAATGTATTCAAAATCAATACTTAGCTAGAATAGTAAATCACTACCAGTGTTATAATGAGAGGTAAGTACATATGTTTTATAAGAGTTATCCAATCATATCCAATTTTAAATAGAACTCCTCATGTCAAATGACATGCTTGACTGAGTGCTTAAATTTAAAAAAAATGGTTTATATGTATGCCAGCTTGATTATCAGCGAATTTATATTGGAACATAGAGATTATAGACTGAAAAGGGAGATGTTGGTATTGGAGTGTTGTGCACAGAATCTTAAACACCAGAAGACAAATCATGGTGTATGTACTCACCAGCAAGTGGGTGTCGTGTTGTCCACGGTGTCCTGGTTGGCCTGCGAAGGAGACTCGGCTCCCCGCGCGCCACCTGCCACTGACGATGCCGTGGTGCACTCACTCACTGCGACCGCATCATCACACAACCACTCTTATTACCTCCACCGAAATGACACTAGTTGCATCTCTACCTGAAACCACCACACACTTAATTCCACAACTCACTTTACGAACGTACGCACGTATTCCACTGAGGTATCGATGTCGTGTATCGAGATTTCGCTATGATGGCAACTGACGGCCACTCGCGATACGTTTCGACAAACTCAATAGCTAGTTATAACTTAGTTTGAACATCCCCGATTACAAGTACACTATCCCCGAGCCTCGCTCACGCCCAGTATCACCACGGTCCACCACACGAATATATCTCACGAAAAAATGGCAACCTTCAAATATAATGACCCGACTCATCTAACAACTCCACCATGGAATTCTGTAATATTTATAAACTTTCACGAGTTAATTATAGCCCAGACGCTACTATTAACGTTTGAACATAAGTAAAAGATGAGAAAATAATATTTATAAATAGCTTCGGATTATTTTGATACAAATTTATATCTCTGAATATCACTGCATACACACCCCTAATTCGGGTGGATCGGATCCTCTTCTTTCAGTCTATAACGAATTTAACATATGAAATTAAGCACGGATTACTTATTAAGACTAGAATTATATGACCTACACCCTGATAACTACAAAGACATTTTCGTAGCAATGACAGCGATCCGTATCGGCTTCACAGAACCTACAGAAAAAATCAACATGTCGCCTACTGTGTTAAAACGACAAGGTGTTATATCGTTGCAACTTCAGCTGAATAGCAGCAAAAGGGGCGTGGCCAATAATGAATTGTTTTCATAAAACTAATAAAACAACTGCAAATACGTCTGTTTAAGGATGATTAATCATGATTTTGTCAGGATACATTTAATTGTATTAAAATAAATTTCATTTCAAGTTCGATGAAGGTCCCATAAAGCTGAAAAACCTAAAATATTATTCTTTCAATTACAAATATCTGCAGTTATTTAAACGAAAGTGGGAAATGCGTTATTTTTCACGTAATTTATTTTTGATTTCATATGCGTATAAGTAGGCTGTATTATTTAACCACGTTATAAATAATATGAATAGTACGCGACAATAAATACGCAGTTATTATTTTATTATTTGTGAAGACGTACTATTTCAAATAATTTGCATTAATAACTAATTGCATTGAATTGACTGTAATGCCGTCTATGTAGGAATTCGCAAATTCGCAAATTTAAACAAAACGTTTTTGTTATCGCAAACAGCGCAACTTATCTCATGTCGTTCTGGAACCATAGACTAGTTTCAATTGACAGTATTTTATAAATGTGACATATTAGAAATCAGCTGTCAAATGTCAGTACGAAAAAAGCGGTTAAGTTTCTTAAGAGTTGTACAAGATTGAGCAAAAGTAAATGATAATTGATTGTTACATATTCATTAAGAAATCATCATACAGTGTAGCTGGTTGAGTGTGACTAATTTGTTCAAAATGACTACATATAACAAAACACTTCAACTTATAGCATCTAAGTTAGGTTTGGCTGGCGAAGAAAAAGTTCTCCGGTAATTTTCTTTGTAAATCATTTTATTGCGTGTATTGCTGTGTATTTTGTGTCACTGTTTGGTAATTTTCCTTTCTAGTTATCAATTGGTCTAAATGGTATAAAAGGAATTGACGCCTAAATAAAATGCTACTAAAAAAACCACCTGTTTGCATCTCGTAGTACAAAGTTTGGTATAATTGGTATAATAATGCTTTGACTACTGCGAGACCTTTTAATTCTCAAAGTATCATATTTCTATTTATTATTTTTCCCTAAAAATTGCTGTAGCTACGAATATTTTAAATTTTCAATATGTATATTTTTACCCAACTTGCTAAGTTCTCATTTTCTTGAAAATCTAACGTGAATTATAATTAATACTAAACCTAATTTCACGCCTGTGATACACAAAGTGGTAGTGGTGACACATTCCCATGTGAGAGACATTTCAAGAGTTATGTTATATTTGCCACTATGGAATATGTGGTGAGCCTATTGTCATACACCTGGAACAAATCTAGATTGTGGATCACTATTTAAAATCTTATCTAAAAATTGTAGTAGTTAGAAAAAACATACAGTACCCAACCCAGGATTTGAACCCAGGACCTCTCAATCGGCAGGTGTGCTCGCAACCACGTAATCAACGAGGTAGTCAATAAATGTTGATTTGGTACATTTTATGACCTCCATATAGTGTTTCCGACATTTTTCAAGTACTTTCCTGTATTTTGTTTACCAAGCTGTAATCTCAATTAGAGAATTCAATCACAAGATACATACAACCTATGTTTAATATTGTCACAATTGTATTATTCATTGTATCTGAAAATCATTGCCCGAACTTTGAGTTATTTGCTCGATGTCCAGAAGAGATCTGGATTCTAAACATATTACATAATTGTAATTTCAGAAAAGCAGCGGAGTTTGAAAGACTCTTGCAAACCAAATCAACTGCAGGCAGCCACATGACTGATACAAGTAAAGTTGTGGTATGCCTTGACCTGGCCGCTAGTCTGTATGGAGCAGAGTTTGATACTGTAAGTATGGAAGATATAATATTTATTTTCCTGCAACTTATTCAAGGTAAAACATTTTAAAGAATTGTGTTGAATGATTTGAACTTGTTGAATATCATTCTATACACTTAGATTAAGTGGAGCAAGCTGAAAAGACTATATTCAATTCTATGTTGAAGTCTGGATAAACAGCTTGATGAAAACAATTGCAAGGGTTGTGTGAGTTTTTTGTTACTTGGCTTGTTCAAGAGCTGACAGTGTCCAATTCTGTTAAATCTTACAGACTGATATTAACACCAGTGTTAAATGTATGTATAACACAGTCGTTACAACAGACACACAGAAACAGTGAAAAGATAAGTCACATGACTGTTTTGTTTTTCATTTTCAGAAAATGGCAGTTAAGTACGCAGGACTGAAGGCATCTTTGTACACCAGCTGTCGAAAGATTGTGGAGAATTTACTGGAGATGAACAGTAGCATGCTAACTGTGCCTGGGCTGTGTGTTCTGTTACAGTGCACTGGTGTGCAGGAAATGGCCGAAAATATCCTGGAAGAATATCGGAAACAAGCAAAAATGGTCAGTGACAATGTTACATGTTTTGATTTATTGAGTTCAACTCTTATTCATTATCATCATCATCATCATATATCATCATATACTACCTAAGCTGCTGCCCATAGATAACCAGGACATTGACTGTGCCTATACCCATCACACTATACTTCAATCTGCCAGTGCCGGGATTAGTTGCTTCGAATGACACACTGTGTCCCGGCAAAGGGTCGAGGAATGTATTCTTATACCACCCTGACACAGATAACTCATCGACGACATCTGTCATTCACATCCTTTTTTTTTATGCAATTTCAGGAAATTGACTTAAATCTCCCACAATATGTCTGTATGGCTGTCTATCAAGCTTGCAGGTAAGACTTTTTAGTTATTAATGAGTGAATTAAAATTTAACAAATTCACTTAGAAAATTAAAACTTGGTGTGATAATCTATCAGGAATTTATTAGTGCAGAAATACCATCCCCACATCTAATTTCCGCTAACTACATGAAATACCCTTTTTGGGGGAAGCACCATGATAATGAATAATTTGGCACAGAAGTGAAATTCCTCATTAATTGATAGTCAAACAGTTCCACTAATATAATTTCAATAAACTTTCCTGTTTTCAGGATAAACAAAGTCAAAATATCGAAGAGTAAGTTAATAGAAAAATCTAGACTAAAACCTGCACAGTTTAGCAAATTGGAGGCAGATTGGTTAAAATTTGTTGATGAAAACTTTGCTAATGTTATGAAAAAGAAAAGCAGGCAAAATAAAACTGCCAAGGCTATCGGTGAGTAAAATTTTATAATAGCTAAACAGTTGTACCTCTTTTTAGCTAGTTAATTTAGGTATACAGTTATTCTAGGTATCTAGGTATAAAGCTAGGTATATACTCTGCAATGGTTGCGAATAAAGCTTTATTTCTTTTGACATCTTCAGTGTTTCCAAGTCCTTGGAACTTACAGTACTAGAACATTTAGGAGTATGCTTGTGTCTGAAATTGGTGATTGTTCATATTAGATGTTTTGGGCTATCATCAGGATTTAGATGAGTTTCATCGTTTACAATAAGTACACTGTAATATCCGACAGAGAACGAGAGTTATCGACATAGCTCAAAGGATTAGCTCGTTGAAGCGGCAATGGGCTGGGCATATTTGCCGAAGGACCGATAACCGGTGGAGTAGGCGAGTTCTGGAGTGGAGACTGTGGCTCGGCAAACGTAGTGTAGGACACCCTCCGGCCAGGTGGGATGACGATTTGCGAAAGGCTGCAGGCAGAAGCTGG
>DWEB01000110.1:0-10711 GCA_018245775.1 Pyrrhopyge zenodorus | reverse complement strand
CTACTGAATGGATTTTAATGAAACTTTACAATAATATAGCTTATACATCAGAATAACATATAGGCTACAATTTATAATAATATTGTTTGAATTGCCCAAAATATCGATTAAGTAGGAAAAAATCTACAATCTGCGAGCTATTCGGGGGTGCGCTACCACAACCGCTTGAGTTACACATATGTAATGTATTTATATCGTATAGGGTATATATCATACTGGGAAGGTAATAACCAATATAGGTACCGGTAAAATATTTTTTGATAATTTTGTTAAATACTCGTGCGAAACCGGGCGGACCACTAGTATATTTATGTGTAATTGATTTCTCCGAAACGGCTGTAATGAATTTGACGTATTTTTGTTTATATATCTTTTACCATTAAAATTTATTTAGGCAAAAACAGATGGCGCTGATGTACATTGTTATCTGATTCGATTTAGATAGACAAAAGCATTAGTAAACCTTCCTATTAACTGTTTGAAATGGCTCTTCTTTTGTCAATTTGTTTTGAGATTAAAGAAAAGAAAGTATTGATTTAAGTACCTAATTACTGTAATTTGTAATATTAACTTACGGTTACTTTTGATGTACCTAGAAAACGAAAACTTCTTAACTTTCATATCATCGAGTGTAAAAGGGTGTGTAAGTGGGAGATTGGGAAGAGGTAAACCTAGGCGTACATACTGGGGTCAAATCAGAGACATTAAAAGGAGGCCGGGTTAAAAGTTCCTTTCATAGACGAGCATGTAGGACGAATTTAATGAATGTAGGAGGCGAAAGAACTCTGCAAAGATCGTAGAAGGTGGAAATCCTTAATATCTACCTACCCGTAAACGAACAGACGTGACAATATGTATGTATGTATTTAAAAATAAATTAATTTAACTTTTAACAGGTAGGACCAAATTATCCCCATGAGCCGCCCAAAGTGAAGTGTGAAACGGCGGTATACCATCCAAACATAGACCTGGAGGGCAACGTTTGCCTCAATATACTTAGGGAAGACTGGAAACCAGTGCTCACTGTTAATTCTATAGTTTATGGTCTACAATATTTATTCCTGGTGAGTATGTGTTACGTAACTAAGATACTTTAAAAAATAGTTGTCGAAACTTTGCCAGAACTTATTTTCACTAACTAACAAATCAAAATTGGTAGTTTGAATGTCGGTATAATGTAGCTGTTAGTGTAGAAGTCAGCAAGCGCAAGAGGAAGTTAATACTGTGAAATGAGGGCTGTTTAATGAGACTGTTGTAATGTCCATTTCTTGTAACACGGTGTAAAAAGTTCCCGGCTTGTCCTGGAATTGCAAAAGAAAAACATAATTAGTAATGTGTGCACTCGTGTAACAAGTTCAATTTTCTTGCAAAACTGCAACTTACTAGGACTCCAAATTAGGGATTTTCATTTAGAGATTTTTTTATTATTACAATTGTTTAGAGTACATTGACAGGGTAAATTTTAAAAAAATATGTCAGCCGAGTGCCTGATTAAACTGGAAAGCAAAGATTTTTGCGTTGCAGATTGCAAAGAGCAAAAAAAGCAACAATAATTTGATTTCGAAAAAAAATCGTACAATACAGAAAGATGTTCATGAAATATGTGCGTTCGTAAAATGCGTTTCAATCGCTTGGTGGAAAAATTAAACCATTATTTCGTTAGGTAATAGCTTACACATTATGAACTTAACGCTTGCATGACACGTTTTTATTTATCCCATGCGTGTAAAGTCTTTGTGACGTTAACATGTTTCCAATTCAGGAACCGAACCCCGAAGACCCATTGAACAAGGAGGCGGCAGACGAACTACAAAGCAACA
Source organism: Pyrrhopyge zenodorus (assembly GCA_018245775.1). Classification (NCBI taxonomy): domain Eukaryota; kingdom Metazoa; phylum Arthropoda; class Insecta; order Lepidoptera; family Hesperiidae; genus Pyrrhopyge; species Pyrrhopyge zenodorus. The sequence goes on along the minus strand of DWEB01000110.1, from coordinate 8,891 downwards.
GGCGATTGTTCGAACAACACGTGCAGAGAGCTATGCGCGGCGGATACGTTGGCTCTTCGTACTTCGAGCGGTGCCTCAAGTGATCCCCAGACTCAACTGTAAATTAATGCTCCTGCCCAATATAAATAAATAAATCTCACTTCACTTCTAAATATAGTGAATATTTTCTATTATTTATGCTTACTTCATTTCAATGTATCGTAATAATCTAGCGTCACGCTGTTGAAAGTTTTACCATGGTAATTAATTAAAAATAACACGTAGGAACATAAAGAGATAAAGCTATTTCGTCCCCTCGATTCATCGTACAGTTCGGTTATATTTATACATATATGTAATACAATGTTAGTAATAGGCTCCTGTTGCAAACAGCGCCGTCGCGTTGTTCAGGGGCGAGATTATGTGCGAATTATACCTAGCCTAGCTGCCTACCGCATTCGGTGCGCGGTAGAACAACGACGGGGAGTAAAGTGCAAGCGAGTGGTATAGTGGTATCGGTGGGGGCAGTGACGCGAAGTGAGCGGCGGGCGCATTGGCCGCGTGAGTCAGTCCGTGCCGTGAAGCCCGCGCGCCGCGCCATCAGTGCCAGTCCGTCCGCCGAGCTGTCCGCACGCCGTTACGGTACCCACGCTTTCTCCAGTGCGTTCAAGGCGGAGCGGTTTCGACACGCCACTCAGTTGCGAAAGTCTGCGCGATGATATACAAGTGAGAGCCCACATCGTACGCCAGAGTAACGCTCATCGCACACGGTGAGCCAGTTTGTTCCACGAGAGACATTCGAAACTCGCCAACCGAGGGACGGGGGGCGCGGGACGCCGTCGGGTCGCACACGCGGGAGCAACGATTCCTACACGTAACTTACTGTGAGAGAGCCAGGACAACCAATTTTTAATGTGTCAAGTCAGTATAGCTTATTGCTGCTACGTCAGATCGCAGAACGCCACGAGCAGGAACTACAAGGTTATGCAAATGAGTTCTGAACGCTTCTATACCAGGGGTAATCAAAAGACCATTCACAATTTCAATAAACTTTAACGTTTCAGTCTTACCGTGAGGTGTTTCCGAGTGCTTATCAGTATCGTTTTTCTATCCTTTACTATCGTTCGGTGTCGCGTTCGCTAATTGCTAATTACCTACCGGAGGCGAGTGATAAGGCGTCTGAGTGCCAGCGCCCGTAGCGTTCGAGCGCAGATTGACAACAGCCAGCGGAGACAATGGCGGTCCCTCAAGAGGAGACCCTGCTCTCGCGATGCGAAATCCCCATTATTGATCTGGCTCATATCGGTAAGCATAACCTATCTATATACTGTCTGTATATAATCTATATACTGTCATATTTGTAAACATTATATAATTAGTAAACATCCAAAATTATGCAGGTAAGATACATTCCAACCCCTGAAGGTCCTACCAAATTACTCGAAAACGAAAGAACTATGCACAAAGGAGCGAGAAGTAGGCATACCTGCGTGTATATCCCCAATTACAGGTAGCCGGGTGAGTTCGCATGCGGACCGACAGCTGCACAACGAAACTCTACACTGGCTTACCTTAAACATTCTGAACTCGATCGGGTTCAAAGCCCTGGCAAATTAGATGCACATCGTTCATTGCAGTTCATCCGCCTAGCACACCACGAATGATTATTATATATACACAATCGAATCACACACAAACAAAACAGTATCTGATCGTTTACGTCAACGGCTCGTTCGTCAGCCGGGCATCGTGCCACTTCAGTCTGGAATCACCGAAAGGATGAGTATGGTACAGCTGTTTACTACACATACACACAAATCTAGTTATGTATGTATCGCGCCCCAGTCACACCGTGACTCAACGCGGACAAATAATCGTTTACATTAAAAATTGGAGCACGGTTCTGTCTATGACGCTCTAATAAATGATTGATCACTAAGCACGTCGTTAGATCTGTTAAACATGTTAAAAATGATCTACATTACTATCGACACATCCTTTACTGTTTCTTTTAATAACGGAACGCAAATATGTGCGCCAAAAATATGGAACTCCCATTATATTTCGCATGTACTATTTCACAACTCACGACAGCGGTGATGGCGATTAGGAAACAACACAGTAAATATTGTGGTTCCTAGAAAATGATTGCCGGTTTCCAGGACCAAATAATGTTGCCATTTTGTTGCCTATTCAAAGAAATAGAAATCTGTTCAAAGACAATTACATCTATTAATAATGTATGTTAAATCTATGAAAAATAATATACCTATTAATCAGTATATTTGATTAATTAGCATTCGTCATGCAATAATCGAATGAAGAATACGGTATATATTATAATATCATACAGTACATGTTGACTATATATACTTTTTCATGTTTTGGAAGTTAATTAAATTGAGTCATTGTGATGACACGTTCAGAGATACTATTCATACCACGCCACCAAAATATTCAGTGGTGACGCTTGAACATTACCTTTATCAATGTATCTAGCTATATACATACATGAGAGAGAGCGATTGTTGTAAATTATCATGAATAATAAAGTTTTTAAGGCGCATTATACTTCAATGGTCGGAAACGATAATTTAAGCAGAGCAGACGAAGAAAAAACAACGTTAGCATTGCGAGGGCAATGGCCGACCGGTCCTTTGTAAGCCCCTTAGTTCCCAGCAACACCGCCGGCTGTCGGCAATCTGGCGATTAATTCGGTTTTTTGAGACCCCGTTGCCAGCCTCGTTATTTCTACACAAAGCCCTCACCTGAACATGACAAGGAAAGATCGCCCCGTTCCACATGATATACTTACTTACCTTAAACACCATTTTAATGTTTTCTCTGTATTGATCTTAGTTCGAATTTCATATACTTGCGGTTTATATTCAAATCGGTACATTACAGTTTTACTACTTAACTGGCCATCAATTATAACATACATAATTAAGTAACCAATATCTACTTTAAATCAATGTTACAATACTAATGTTTTATGCTTTGAATGTTAATAAGGAGGTACAAGGAAAGGACGTAAACTTTTTACAATTGACAACACCAAATTCAACCTTTGCCATTTTATTTCACGACTGTTCATATTTGGCCAATCATTGAAGGTCGCACAAAAAATGATAAGGCAAAGGTAACCAAACTCATGTTGCGAAACTGCTATTGAAATACGAGGTTGGAGAGCTACAAAGTAATGATTCTAAATGGTGTCATTATTTTCTTATTGTATTTGTAATTTCATGCAAGAATATTCAAACATCACCTAAGCCGGATAAATACGATGTGATTTTCTCAATGATAGATACAATGAATACTTTGGAAAAGATTAATGTATTTGATGCGCTCTACTGCACTGAGATGCGTGGAGATATCTCGTATTGGGCATTTTCACTCAATTGTCGAATTATTTAACTATAAGCTTAACTAGTTTAGTAGTGGTTGCCTATAATTGGAAAGGCATCAGATTCGATCCATTTGTTAAATATTTATAAACGTGTTATGTTCTTTCCGTTGGCGATCCTTAAACATAAATAAATAATTAGATGCTTAGATTGTGTGAAAAACAAATTGGATCTCCAGTAAATATTTGAGAAAGAAATTGTTTATTTTTCTGATGATAGATACTATAATTGTAAAAATAGGTTAAAAATTAACCATTATAATCTTTGTCGTTTCTATCTGTGTTATATTGATGCAATTTTATAAAAAAAAAATTATGGGAGATAACCTTAAAAATTAAATGTATATGCTGGCTTTTTTTGTACATTATTTAATTCTGCACTGTTTTTTTCCTACCTGATTTTGTTAGTATGTCCTAAAAACTGACTCAACGTTTTCTTTGAAAAAAAAACCCGTGTTGATTAATCAGATAGATAGGGTGAGGTACCCTATCTGACTTTCTCTTTTTTTTCGATGGACACATTTTAGGCTGGCTCCCTGGTTCTAAGTATGATATATCTCTGAATTTCTATATAAAACCGAGTTACTGTTATTGGTGTATTTAAAGTTGCAGTCTTTATATTTATGAAGCGAATAAATAATTTTAAATACTGAAAAAGTAAGAAAATTTTAGAGTATATTCATTGTTAATATCGTTATTAAAAAGGAAAGAATACATTGAAAACAAAAACTGTAATGTACCTTACATATCTAATGTCAAGATAAATGTAATCAATTTTGATTATTATATATTTTTGTTTTGTTATCACATATTGTTACTCAACGTAATCGAACAAGTTTCTAGAATACACAGAAAACGAAATATCTATATCGTTCATATTATCGTACTATCCACAACGAATATAAGGCATACGGGCGGTGACTTCGTACAGAAATTCATTTTATTGTTACTTATTTACATTTAGCGTTGTATTTGTTATTCCTTTATAAATGTCAGTTACACGCGCATACTCATTTCAGCTACAGACACTCAAATGGCTCTAACTGTAACGATACATTGTCCTGATCCAAACTTTTGCATGTAACATACCGTGAACATAATATACGTACAATAGGTACTACATACTATTACTATACTACTAACATGAATCAACATAAGTATAATACAGTAACAATCGGTGTTAATTGGTAAGCCAGACCGATGACCTACATAAATATGCTTCACGATCTCGCGCTTGACCAAGTTTCCGTTGCAAAATCTAAATAAAAACGCCGGATTAGTTGCTTAGATATATTCGACACACATTTGAAAAAATCGATTAGTACAACACATTGAAAGAAAGTACATCTGAGATTTTAAAATGTTATGTAACAGATATTTTACTAATATAAAACCCAGTGTCAAGTTGCTTGAATGACAAAAACTTATTATCTTCTATGCTCTGTTGATCTAAACAGATCTCTATAGCCACCGGTGACCGGATATTATTGTTTACCTGTTCCAATATTAGTTGCAAAACTGTTTTCGATCAAGACGAAAATATCTTAAAACAAACAAGTATATTTGGAATTCAAAATAAATATTAGTTTCATAGATGATATCTTCCGCAGAATAAGTCACGAGATTCGCGCGCAAATATGACTACCACAACTATAAATACCTACGTTTTGCCAAAATGCTGATTATGTTAGTGGGACAATAACTAAGTATTATTTGCAGGCCCTCCCGCAGTTTTCACCTTGAATTTCAATGAAACGTTACTCTTTTGTCTATGGATAGTTGTTTAATATATTCATATTTATACTCCTTTGCATATTTGGCACTGTACTACACTCCTCTGCCTACGGCTTCGGGAATTACAAGCGTGATGTTACGTTATATTTACACATACACTATACTATGTTTATGACACTTGCGTTATTCCGATAATCGTCTGCGATGTAGGTGTAGCCGTAAAATTGTAACGGTTATAATGACGTCATTTGGATCTCATATTCATGAATAACGGCGTCTATGGTTGTCATTTCCATATCAACCGCTTGGCGTGCTAAACTACAAATGTATAGGGAAAATAGACTAGTAACCTTAACATTCATGCAATGATTCTACTTAACTAGATCTTTGACGACGTGTTTTGACGTATTAATTGCGTAACTTTCGTGAGTTATATGTACACATGTTTTAAATCTTAATTAGGTCGTAATTCATAAAGTAATTAGAGAGGGCCCATTAGGCTAAGCTACCGAGAGTGAATGCTTGATTACGTATATTGACATTCTATGATAAATCTTCTCAAGGATTGTACAGGAAAACATGAAGACATATTTAAGAATTTTCCTTGATGTTCTGTTGTAAAACGCCGCTCGTAACCATGTCGCGATTCTGGTTGCAAGTTATCTGTAAAGTTAGGAAATACCGCAGAAGATAAACTTTCAGTATTCTGGCCTTAGAGGGCGTGGTATACGGTCGGTCCCATTTATTATGATAGGGTATATTTAAATTTAATTTTTATATTTCTGCCTACCCCGTAAGGGACTTTGCGTGAGGATATGTATGTATATTTAACAACTTTTAAACCTAATTCTACGCTTCAAAGGTCATTTTAAAACATTCGGCGGACCGGTTGGCAACTAATCTGTACCACCCACAATTGCCAGAAGCGAAAAGGACGATAAAAATGTTACGACCGAATAAAACAAATGTAACAAACACACACATCTTCATTTCGTGCTAAAATATTACCTGTACATAATGTAAAATTGATTTAATTTTTCCGCACAAGATATAACACCCATACTTACATACTTAATTTAGACGTCTTCCGTTTATATACTAGTAGTAGTAAACCCCACAAGTAGGACGAACTGAAGATATTGAAAACGTGCGCTATCAAGTCAATGTCTTGTATTTTGAGCAGGGCACTATAACATTGGTTAGAAACAAAAATGTTCTGTAAAGTGAGTAAAGTCGAAACCAGCCTCCACCAGAGGAACGATACACAGGGTCAGAGAAAAAAAATTACATCATAGATATCATCATCAGCCTGTCTGAGTACATTTTGTGATTATAAAATTATAATTAAGGAAGGCCTACAGTTACTAAAGATTCTTAAATAATTACACAAAAAATACATTAAAAATAATTACACTGTCACACAGCTGTTATAAATATGGGCGTTAATGTAGTTTGTTAGTTAATTTCTTTTTCTCATCTAGCGCTTGTCGGAAACTGTCGAAATTAAATCAAACGTCAAATAAGCAGTTGCGTCATAGAACCATAGAGATATCATACTTAGAGCCGGTGAGCCATCAAAATGTGTCCATCGAAAAAAAGAGAAAGCAAATGAGGCACCCTATCTATTTCTCTTTTTTCATGTGATTAGACAAAGATAGTATAGGTATAGATAGATAGATATAGATTGAGTTCTGACTGATGGGGGAATTAGAAGTCTCCGAAACCGGCGTGCATGTATGAAGAGAATGATGAATGTGGAAGAAGCACGGCAGGTCAGTAAGGTTAGAGATATTTGCACTCCGTGCTCTCTGCCTACATGTAAGGGACCTGACGTGAGGATATGTATGTATGTAACATTTGATTTATAGCATTGATACATACGGAACGCTCCGTTCAGAATTAGTGCGAGACATTCCGTGAAAAATCCCGTGAAAGAATAAATAATGTCTTAATTGTGTGCCGGCTAAACTGGATATGTTTTATCTTAATATCCCGATAGTTTCAAACTTAGCCAAGATTCTTAGTTCCTAGCTCCGGGCGATCGCCCTGAGGTCGCTTCAGCAACCTTTTACTGTAAAACAATGTCAGATAAAGATCGTGTGAGAGCATGAAACAGTCCTACAAGGCGTGCGATTGACCGTCGTAGAAAACTAGAGATATATCATATTTGAAAATAATGATTTCCGTTATATGAAGAAACACATGGCGACCTCAACAATAAATCACTAGCACACCGCAAAAGCAATTTCCGTGCCACTCATGCTAAATACGTTTTCCGAATGTATGTAGGTACAAGAGGTACGTTTTAATATCGTAATTTAAATTCTGGTCCGCGAGTTAAGTATTCGCAGATTTAAAGCCCTAGTTTAAAAATGTATTTGTTTCGTACTAACACGTGATTCCCACGACTTAAAATGATTCAACTTTTGCTCTATGGTCAAGGTCTTTTTATGTCAAACATTGTGGGATTGGAAAAAGTATGGCGACGTGGTTTTAATTGTCCTTCTGCTGTACTATAATAGTAATACTTTTATTTAGTCGGTGTTAACTGGTATACATAACAAGACGTAAACATAATTTTAAATGTAATTTTTAATTACACATAATATGTTCATAAAAACTCACGTAAAGAACTTCACAAGTTATTCTGCGATGTAACACTTTTAGTACCTGGAACAGAGAAAATATTATATAAGCCAACATTGCAAGTTTAAGGTCGATAATATAAATCAAGGATGTCAGGAGTCCAAATACACATTTTTGTATTTACAGGCATAATAGCAATCTTAAATATTTGATTAGAATGTAAAAAACACTACAGTGGTTAAATCTTATTTAAATCAGTCTGATCTACACTACCAAGACCTTAATTACAGGGCGCGACCTGTGTCCAGAAAAGGGTTTGTTTGACATGTAGCTAAAATTCGGGTATTATTCCAAAACCCATCGAGAAATTTCTACTACGTAAACCGACTACATTACAATATTACAAAAGATTCTAAATATAGTCATGGTTCAAAAATATTGGTAGATGACGAAAATATTCAATTACATGTCAATAAATCATCGCTTTGATAGATATAACACTTATGGGACCATTTGTTTCAAACCTCTATATTGTATGCAGGAGGTCCAGTGTTAATAAGTTATTTAGTCTTTTATTTGCACTAAACAAGTCTATTTTTATACTTACGCCTCACAAACGCAGTAAGTAACAGAAAGTAGCAGACGAAATTTTTATAACAAATATAATTCTTTAAGTAAATATTGATTGAACTGTTTTCAAATGATTTTTGTCTTCTAATTTAAGATTTCATATCCAAATTGTTAATGTCATTGTGCTTGAATAATTTATAAATATCACCCGTATGTGGAGTCATGAGGTAGTTTATGCAATTAGGCAAGTCGTTAATATAGATTAAGAATATTAGGCGTCCCAGTACACTACCTTGTGGTACTCCAAAATATTATTTATGCACTTGCGACTAACATTCATTTTAATGTTTGGTTAGTAAGTTTGATTCGATATTATTTAAAAAAGAGATGAAATGTAACGGTGGGTCTTTTCGTTCTATGTTTATTTACAAGTGACATCTAATGAATTATAAGGCCTATTTAATATCCATATTAAAATATGTCATTGATATTCTTTAGTCAACATTTAAAGCAACTACAAATAAAAAAAAAAAGTAACTTCCCGCCTGTAATCCCCGAAGGGGTAGGAAGAGGAGTGTATTACTACACTCCCACGTTTCACCAGTTACTTTTC
>DWEB01000109.1:0-10729 GCA_018245775.1 Pyrrhopyge zenodorus | reverse complement strand
ACTGACATTCCTCCACACAGTCTATATTGTATTTTATTACAATATTTAGTCCTCTACTGTATTTATATTTTGACTGCCTCGTTGGTCGTGTTGCTTGCAAGCGCGACTGCAGATTGAGAGTTCCTGGGTTCGATTCCCAGGTCGGGTGGTATTAGATTTTTGTAATTTAGATTTTCTAGTAGTATCTCGGAGTCTGGATTTGTGCCCGATATACGGCAATAGGCTCACCACTTACTCCATATTGGGACCTAAACGTAACTGGTGAAATGTGGGACTGTAGTACTACACTCCTCTGCCTACCTCTATGGGGATTACAGGCGTGATGTTATGTAGTCCTCTATTTTGTCTTGCTACTCAATAAAATAACTACACAGTAATTCGTCCCATTGGTTCAGTGGTTTGCGACTCTAACTGAGACGGAGGTTGTGAGTTCGATTCCCTCATATAACAAGTAATAAGTTATAAGAAGTGTTAATTAAGTGTGTGAGTGTAAAAATATACCAATGTAAGTGCTTATTTGTTAGTATATATGTATGTAGTTTATCAACTGTCTGGTTTACGTAGCACATATTCTTCTTAATTTGAAGACTTGTACCCTTATATGCATTTACTTACATAACATGTATATTCGTGATTTAATTAAAAACCTCACCGCGCCCTATCATATTCCTGTTAATAAAATTCCGTATATTTCATTACATTCCCAACGCAGGAGGGCAGTAGCTGAAAATTTCCTCATTTCGTGTTCAGGCATCTTCTCATTAAGTATGAAGTACAAAGCACGTAACGCGACTTAATGTTGTGTGATAATACAAACACACACACACACACAGACACTCACTCGCGTATTACTTGAGATCGTGATAAGAGTGACAGAAGATTTGTCCCGTTTGTGTGATCTCGCCATAAAGGAACAGTTTCCTGTCTAAATAGGTCTTATGGCGATTGTTTTAGATAACCATTGTCGTTCTTTTCGAGAGCCAGGAACAATAAAAATGATTAATAATAATCTAGTTTTTATTTCTTGCATTTCCGAGACAAGAATTGAAAAGTTATTTCTTATATCCTCATGCCAGCTCCGTTACGGTGCAGACAGGGAGCACAGAGTGCCAAACGTCACTTTGTAATTTTTCTAAATATTACCTTAACTCAGGAATCTGGTTTGGAATCAGATGTTCTTGTGTGGTAGTATTCCAAGGTATGTTTTGTTTATTTTACCAGTCCACTATCGACCTGTGCTAATTGCTAAACTCTCGGTATTTTAGTCCTGACATATTTTTAACCCGTCTACTAAATCGTAGTAATTAAACGAGTGATGTCCTATCAATGGTACTGAATGTGAACTGTTGATTTACATCTGAAATTGGTAGGAATTAATATTGCCCCACTTTGAATTGTCGCTTATACATACATATATAATATGTACTGCCACTAACCCTTATATCCGACAATTAAACCTAATCGTAAGCAATTGGACTATTAACGTAAAAGGGTAACATCACGCTTGTAATCTCCGAAGCGGTAGACAGAGGAGTGTAGTACTACCCTCTCACTCCACTCTCACTTGGACTATTAATATTCTGTAATTATAATTAGTTGGATAGATTGACAGCATTTAGTAACCTAAACCTTAGTTTAAAGGAAAACGGTACTTTCGCTATGTAAAGTACACCAATTCGAAAAAGAAAATAATAAAGGAATCATCGAATCCTAACACAGCTGTAATCCGTCGATTCACAAAACTTATACTGTATAAATGCAATTACTTGTTTACACTGTATAAATGCATCCTAAATCGGTCGAATTCCTCAGTGGTAACACGGGAAGTAACAATTGCACCGATTATTCTATATTCATATTTAGAGAGGGTTCACGATAACTAAAACAATCAATAAAAGATTTACCCACATATTGTAGCTGATTGCTTAAATTAATGGCAAAGTTATGTCAGAAATCAGCATTTATCAATATATTGGAACATTCGCATAATTATAACACTAACTTATATATTTTATTATATACTAACATATTTTATACACTGCCACTTTGGTCGTGTTGGTTGCAAGCGTGGTGTTTTGTAATAGAAATGTCTAATAATGGTTTGGATACTGGAATTGTCCCCGAGGTACGGCAATGGACTCACCGCCTATTCCATAATGAGACGTAAGCGTTACTGGTGAAACGTAGGAGTGTACTACACTCCTCTGCTTACCTCTTCAGGATTACAGATTACCTATTACCATATATCGGGCACTAATCCAGAGTCCGAGCCACTACTAGAACATCTATTAGCACTCGACCCGGGAATCGAACCCAAGACCTCCCGATCTGCAGTCGCGCTCGCAACCACTCGACCAACGAAGCAGTCACCACAATCTGCTTAATATTTTCCCCCAGATTACAATCTGCTTATTTTTTAACGCTTTAGCGATATATTTGAGGTAACCAATTAAATGTTCAGATTTCAAATCTGCTTGCTTGCTTTCTTATACAATAAATGAAACTTATGAGAAACTTATATAATAAATGTCCAATATACTAATGAACCTATTGTCATGTGTCATATGCAAAACTGCATGAAACCTTTCTGGATGATAACGTAGCTTTATTACAACAAATAGAAATTACCAGAAGCAGTTATATATCGATATAAAAGTACATCTATGCAAATGAAATGCATAAAAGACGTCTGCTAGATCACTTGTTTCATTAAAACAAATAGAAAATTCCAGAAGCTTCCTAACAATGGTGTAAAAGTGAATCTGCGTAAGAAAATCCTGAAAGACTTAACAACGTATAGAAAGACTTAACCGAAACCGAGCGAGATAAAAAACGATTCACGGACGGGCCGTTTTTACACGGACCTTTTGGAATCCGTTTCTTTGGCGTGGAGGTAGTACGCGGTTAGCATTTCCCCGAGGATAAGTAAAGAACTTGTACTATCTTTCGCAAAATTCCGTTTCGTAAAAAGGATATTGTGAATTTCACATAAATATGTGCCTTTAAATTGTATTTTGTATGAACGTAAATGGACATTGTGTGTAGCACACATGAAACAATGTGTGTTTTACTTTTGATATTCGTTGTTAAAAGCTGACAAAAAAGTTACAAAGTGAATATGTTTTGTTCGTATAACGGACCTTGTGGCAACACCAATGTTATACTATGCTGTACTGGTACGAATCAAGCGATGAGTGTTTATTTAACTTGACAGATTCGTATCCTTTTCCCAACGATCTTTGACGTTCTCTGAATCTGACCTTTCTGTTTAACTGTTATAGGTTTTCTTTGTTTTTAACTTATATTTTTTGCGTACATTTGCCATTTTAAAATTGTTATTACAACTTTAACTATGGCCGAGGGTTTTTTTTTACCTTGAATTCATTTTACCTCGAATTGAGTTCAGTGGTCTAGTACGGGAAGTATATGTGTGTGAATTTATTTATATTTGTTATTTATTTGATTCGGAGTACAAAAAGATATCTTTATAAGTACATTTCTATTTATATGTAGGTATGTGTTATATATTATGTGTTACATGCACATACAGACTATGGCCGTGTACAAATGGCCGCGTGGAAATGTCCAAAATATTTAACATTTAATTACTCGTTGGCTGCCTCGTTGGTCAAGTGGTTGCAGGCGCGATCGAGAGGTCCCGGGTTAGATCCCTATGTTGGGTACTATTATTGGGTTCGGAGTCTGGATTTTTGCCCGGTAGGTATATGGCAATAGGCAACCACTTACTCTATAATCCGAGTTAGGCGTTACTGCTGAAACATGGGAGTGTACTACGCTCCTCTGCGTGCCTCTTCGGGAATTACAAGCATAACGTTACGTTTTATTGTTTTAATATGATAATATGTAATTATTTCAACCAATGTATACAATGCGAATGTCGATGAACATGAATGCCGAAAGAGACCAAGACTCACCTATCTTGGACAAATAGTCCAGATACTGGCTGATCGGGGAGTCAGAAGTCTTCGAAACCGACGTGCATGTATGGAGAGGGTGTGAATAGAGAAACGCGACAAGTCTGTAAGGATACTTGCCACTCGTTGTTCTCTGCCTACCCCATCAGAGACATGGTGTACAGATATGTACGATATGTATGTCATCGATCCTCTCAATGAAGGATAGGAGACTTACTTTACATACTGTAACGACTGTACTGTACTGTGCGACTGTAGCGACACTATTCGGAACTGGGTCGCGCATGGCAGGCTACGGTAACGAAGCCTTCACTCTTGACATTAATTACGAAAATTTGACACCGACGCCATTTTTAATGATACGGTGTGTTTCGTTTTTTAATAAGTCTAAAATAAATTCAGAATTCGAAACGGAATTCCAGTATAAAATGAATCATACAGAAAACGAAGAAAAGCTACTTCCGAGATTCGATTATGCATTGCCGGTACTGTCTGCTAACGACGGAGAAACCTCCAGACGATTTGAAGTATTTATAGATGGTAATTATAATGATAGAAGGCAAGTATTACTAGAACAGTAAATATCTATCACATATAATTCAGACGCCCACTCCGACGTTGCTAGGTTCAAATTCTAGTACGCCTGTCTTTACGTATTATCATCCCCATAATCCCCGACGAGGTAGGCAGAGGAGTGAAGTACTACACTCCCACGTTTCACCGGTTACGTTTAGGTCCCATTATGGAGTAGGTGGTGCACCTATTGCCATATCTTGGTAACAAATGCAGACTTCGAGCGGCTACTGCAAAAGCTAAATTAGATAAATCTAACACTACCCGACCCGGGAATCGAACCCAGGACCTCTTGATCGGCAATCGCTCTTGCAACCAACACGACCAACGAGGCAACGTCTCTCTTTACTTACGAAATAACGTGTGTTTTAAAACAATTCTCCATCACGTTCGCTATTGCATGTGAAGTTTGCCAACCTCGCTTAGCCGGCGAGGTAAAGTATGGCCTCATTCTGAGAGGATGTTCGCATCCAGCAGTGGACAGATAGAAGGGTTAAATTATAAACAACGTGATTGGTTATCAGCACTGAATCAATTTTTATTCCACTTGTGTCTCTTCTAAAGTGAAAAGAAAACTTTGTGTCCCAAAAAGTGCCCGGAGTTTGCAAAGTTTAATTAAATGTATATATTGTACCTTGTGACGAAATAAAAGTTTTGAATTTAACTTGAAATTGGCGGTTTAAGAAGTTGGCTTTAATTCAACATGACAGAAGCATTTTGAGACCAACGAGTTTCTTCGAAACATTAAATAAAATTAACCCAAGGAGCGGTAGTATTTGAAGCTACTTGATCAACGAGACAGTATTTGATTTGATATTATTTATTACATTTTTTGCATAGATTGTCACACTAAACTATTGATTTATTAGCCAATACTATGAAGCTTTATTAAATGAAGCTGGATGTTAGAGAATATTTATACCTAGCACAAACCGACAAGTATGAATATTAAATCATCGACCACTTAAAGCGGGCAGTGCTCAAATGTCCCAGTACGGCTACTAGTAAGTAAATCTACCGAGTTTCCAGTTAAATGATAGTTGACAACTAGTTGCATAAACAATCGCTGCGTTAATAACAATTTGCAGCTGCGAGACGGAAACTCTTTTCGAATCAACGCCGTCATTTGAACCTCAAATCGATGTCTCGAAACGCATTAGTTTCACCGTACTTCACGTCATCGATGTATGTTCTTGTAGATTTATTAATTATTATTCAGATTATTAAATATGAATCTCCGTGCTCTCTGCCTACCCCGTAAGAGACCTGGCGTGAGGGTATGTATACCTATGTATTAAGATTACCTACTTATCTTGAAAACAATAAAATATTTGTCCTATGTGTGAATCCGATTTGGTCAATATACATTCGTACAGTACAATTCGACCGTGACTGTCAGCATCTACGATTTAAGTTGTACCGACATGTGAAGTTGAATGAGTATAATGACATAGCTTATTTTGAAAATAACTGACCAAAAAATTTCATGTTAGCTTTTCAACTATCTGCAGTTCCTACGTTTCACTTTATACCCAAAACTAAATGTGAACATTATTATAACTAAATTATGATGTATGAGCTATGATGATTTTATAATATGAATTTAAAAATAATGTTTTTTCAATCCACATTATAAAACGACAAAGCAACGTACAAATATTTAATACGAGATTTCATTTCCATCGTCATTTATACAATAATTAGAATACGGATGTATGAAATATAATTGTACAAGGCACTGTTGTCTTGTATAGTTATATTTTCAACCGAAAAAGGGTAGATTGCCACATGAAAATAATGATAGGTATATCATATAACCTACTCATAATATCCTCGCGCTCCATATCCTCCCGAACAGCGCGTTTTGTTTACGTATTTGCAAAAAGCCGAGACAAAGCGAGTTAAAATGTAATAAAACCCCACCGTTAACTCGAAACAAGTTGTGAAGGAGGTACATTTCTGGACAATTATTCAGTTTCACGAAGAGGAGACACGTCCTTGGCTAATAAATTTGTCCTACCCATGTTTATTCCCCAGCGGGAAATCACAAATTTGAATTGCTAAATTTCTTTAGCTTTATTTATTTTTGTGCCATTCGCCCTCGCTGTGTTTATGATGCTTGAAATGGACATGTTGCGACGGATGCCCGGATATGTGGATTATATTAAGGGCATCCTTGTCCGGCTGTTAGTTTCGAAGGCTTATTTTCGTGACATATGTTTTGCTTATATCACTATTAGTATGCGGGGTTGTGAAAAAAATTGAAAGGGCTTGTACAAATACGTTTAGCTCCTAAAAGGAGTAATAAAATCGTTTCTGTTTTATCTATCTCGGTTTCCTTGAATATGTGATGAACATAAACATACGTAACACGTAACATCACGCCTGTAATCCCCGAAGAGGCAGGCAGAGGAGTGTACTACACTCTTTCGTTTCACCAGTTACGTTTACGTCCCATCATGGAGTAGGTGGTGAGCCTATTGTCAATATAAATATTGCGATAGGAAAAACTAACTTATGACTACAACTAATTTTACTTTAAAATATGTACATTAGCTTTCGAAAAGTAAAAAACCACATCAGGCACCTGTGCTTACTTGAATGTAGCAGTAGAAGTATTTTTAAGCGCGTATGAAGGACTGTTATGGTGTGGAAGTAGAATAATGCAGAATTAAGAAAGGACCGTAATTTACAGCAAGTGATATTTAATCTTAAAAACCTATATAATTTTGTTAGGATAGTGGTGCGCACCGGGATCTAAAACCAATACCCCAGGAGTGGGAGGCCTTATTGTAAACCACTTACCTGATTTTCAATTAGAAAGACTATATTTTTACTTCAATCAATAACATAGTAACAAGATTATAAAAGTGACTATTATTGAAAGCAAAAATTGTTTAGTAACAAATTAAATGTAATTATATGTAAATAATTTACTTTATGTTTCGATGCAAAAGAGGATCAAATGTCCAAATATACACTTTTTACCTACGAGTATATATTTCTTCGCCACACGTCTTCCGAGATCTTTCGATGTAGTGTTGACAAATCAAGTCGGTGAACGACATCTCCTGAAAGGGTTCGGTTGATGTATTTTGATACTCTTCAGAAAAACCCTTGGGGTCTTCTCAGTTATATAGGAAAAAGTATTCAGTATATTATACTTTTTTTTTCAACGAACGTGCAAAACATTCGTTAACCTCTCGAGTCGTGTTGAATTTATTACCTACCTGCTAGGTAGGAATATTTCACGTAGGTATATTCCCGGCTGTAACTACCGACCATATTTCCCAATAGTGGCAAATAAGAAAAAAGAGTCCCAATTGTCGCACGTGGTGACATATGACACAAATAATTCCCAGTTGTTCCCGTCTGTTTTGTCGTGTTATCCTACTAAACAAAAGAATGTGTACTAAGCTAAAGATACCGTACTGTATCTTAAGTGCGTAAGTATATGAATTGAAGAATGATTTAATAACAATATACAAGAAGCATTATAATATTAAATATTAAAAAAAATATTGAGTATTCTTTTAAGCTGCATAATAATTACACTACAGAAATTAGAATATTAAATAAACTTAAATATACTTAATTTAGTTTCAACTGAAACATCCGCAAAGTGTATTATATATTTACAAAAATAAATTCATACTTACTTCAACAATTTTATCCTTGCTTCTGCCGTGAGTTTTAAATAGTTGGAATAAATTTCTCGTTTATCCCGAAGGGACTAAGGGATGAATGAGTAAAACACTAAGGCCGTTTTTATGAAGCAACTCTAGATATAGTCATAATTGTTTCGACGTAAACCTCCGCTCCGGTGTAAATAAAGAAATGAAAATGTTTCAGTGTAAATTTCAAAGGGAAACATTGATTCCATGTATGAAAAGACAAAGGAACGGAAACCGACAAACCTTTTGAAATATGGGCGTGTTGCCAGAACGAGAAAAGAAGATCAAACTGGCTACGGCAGATTCTGCTTACTTTTATTGTTAGAGAATTTCTCTTTGCACTTGCCAATATGCCACGGACTATTGGGGCAAACATTTCTTAGATCTTTATCTGTTCTGGTCGGTTCCTGTCCGAAGTTGGCAATGCATAACTTAAAAGATCCATCTCCATTAAAATCAAGTTTCGCAGTGAAACGGAAATATGCTCGGGATAACTTATCGGATTTTGTACAATGTCCAATGATTAATCTCTTCGGTATGTAAATTTATGTATAGGTATACGTATGAATGAAATTGGACATAAAGAGTTTTCTTAAATAACGACCACGTTTGTATAAAGCGAAGAAGTTTATTTCTTTATTTTATGTGTGTGTGTCTGTTAACAGTTGCAGCGATTTGAATGGGTTTTTATTATGCAGGAAGATGACTTTTCAGAAGCGATTTCGATGAAAATAAAGACAGCCAATAATAAGAGTAATTGAACTAGGGTAGCACCTACCCTACCCTACAAAATTAAAAAACTCGGGTGTAACCGCTGATATGAAATATAATTTCACATACGATTCAATGCTATTATTTCATGAAGTGTCACCATCATCATCAAACGTATAGGAAAGTATCTACGTCCTACAATGTCACCCGCATGGAATACTATATTAGGGAAACCCTGGATTAGTTCACAAGACATTGGAATGTCTAAAAATCTTCTCTCAAAGCGTGCTTATATTATAGATTCAATCGTTTAGGATGTGTCAATTAGGGCATATATTTTGAGACTCAAGATTTTTTTACGTGTATAGTTAATTGCAGTGATATAGTTCGCGTGCGATTCAAGTACTGTCGACGGCTGAAGTGAGACAGGGGAGTAGGTTCTCTCCCGCCTTGCTTAGTTCGCTCGCTGACTAGCGCTGTCCTTAACAACTTATCAATAGTGGGGATACTTAAGCCGCGCCTTGTTTATTTTGTGATAACTGATCCTTCTGATTCTTCAAATAACAATCAGATAGTTTCTTTTGTTATGTCCATGAATATTCTAGGATTTTTTAATTGTGCCTTTAACATTTGGTTTTTGTATAATTTATCCACATGTTTATCAGTGACTGCCTTGTTGGTTGTGTTGTTGCGAGCGCCACTGGCAATTGGGAGGCTCTGCTTTCAAATTCCGGGTCCAGGTGCTATTAAAGTAACTTCACGCCTGTAATCCCCGAAGAGGTAGGAGGATTACAGACATGATATTCCGTTAATCAGTAATTAAGTCGTAACACATTCTTCGACCATGCATTGTTTGCGCGCGGGCTACAGTTATGTCCTACAGTTATGTCCCAAATACAGTTAATTAATTAATTTGTGAATGAAATATTACCAGATCCACCCATTCACAAACATGAAGCAACGCATTATCCAAAATATTGACGCTGCTAGATATTAAGCTAAGATATTTCTGTCTTTACCTGACGTGCTATTACGTCAGGTCTGTAAAGACAGAGATATCTTGCACTCCGTACTCTCTGCCTACGTCGTAAATTACGAGGTATTTTTATGTAATATTAATAATGTCATATGACGTGTTTTTGCTACATTAAGATTAACCTTAAATTTATGTATTCAGCTCGCGGAAAAGAATATTTCAGTTATATTAATTCCGCTCGTCCCGGGCACTAACGCGAATTCCCATTTCCTTTTCGCAGTTATTGTTTCGTCCAAGTCTTCCAGGTAAACAGCGAGGGCAAGGGGCGCATAGGAATCGTCGATTTACGGACCTCGGCCGAAAATGGAAACAAATGGTACTCCGACGGTGAGCAATGTATCGCAGTAGGGGCTATTCAGCCTCCGTGATGGACGGCGCACCAGTTTAAATGTATTTTCGTGAGAATTTTCGGCCGTAGAATTGTGAAATTGAAATACAGCGCGGGTGTTTTTATTAGCATAGTTAGCATGGTTGTGAGATAAATGAAATTGACAAATAACGTAAGCGATTTTTCTTAAGGCAATGATATATGTATATCTACATACATACAAACTCGATGGACTCTTACAATTGAAATACAAACCACTGCTTAAACTTCACCCTCAGAAATAATGATGCAGTGCGCACCAACGTATTGTAACATTCGTCACTTCATTGAGAAGTACATATAAATGGACGTAGTTAAGCAGAAAGGACTCAATCCACACTTTGGCCAAAATTGAATTAAGTATGCCATCATACTCCTGAGAGTCGAATCTATCATGTAGTAAAATCCTATTTTAAAAATGTACATGGAAACT
>DWEB01000108.1:0-10740 GCA_018245775.1 Pyrrhopyge zenodorus | reverse complement strand
AGACGAACCTATCAATATTAACCGAATAAGATAATATAAACGTAACGTAACATCACGCCTGTAATCCCCGAAGAGGTAGGCAGAGGGTTGTAGTGCTACACTCCCACGTTTCACCAGTTACGTTTAGTTCCCATTATGGAGTAGGTGGTGAGCCTATTGCCATACATCGAGCACAAATTCAGACTCCGAGCCCATAAAAAATCTAAATTAGAAAAATTTAATAGTACCTAATAATAGCATAAGTATTCTTTGAACGTGTGCTCGGCGTATCGATATAGGCTCGTCACCCATTCTACTGGTGAAACTTGGGAGTCAACTACTAAACTCCTCTATCTGCTTCTTCGAGGATTACAGTCGTTTCATTACGTTACGTTTTATACCAATTTCATGAAGTTTTAGATTATGTTTTAGTTTAAGATTTATGGTAACTGTCTCGCCGTCTCTCCATCTTTGTGAGTTAATTTAATATTAGGGCATAAAGCCGTGGAAATTGCGAATCTGAACAAAAACGAAAATAACGTGAAACGCTACATACATTATAAATAAATGTCTGCAATCATTTAAAGGTAACGATTTAATACAAACTACTTGCATTCTACAGCCTCGACCTAGACTTAACATGTACTTGAACCAAGATTCCTCTCCACCAAGAGCTATCACTACAGAATAAATTTAAAAGCCCAATGTTAAATTGTATTTTAGATGGAAGTACTACGATTGCTATCTAGTATCAAAGCGCGGAACCAGCTATTTCAGGTAGCTTGCGGCACACGGAAACACAACTGAAGTTCCGATCATGTATGCTTTTGTGCATCTTAAAAAACGTACAATTTGCTGGAGTTTCGTAAACAATAAGCATACGACCCGTGGTCATTTTACTGTGATCGTAGCTA
Source organism: Pyrrhopyge zenodorus (assembly GCA_018245775.1). Classification (NCBI taxonomy): domain Eukaryota; kingdom Metazoa; phylum Arthropoda; class Insecta; order Lepidoptera; family Hesperiidae; genus Pyrrhopyge; species Pyrrhopyge zenodorus. Next base: position 9,847 of record DWEB01000108.1, on the reverse strand, counting down.
ATAATAATTATTATTATTGTTGACAATAACTTTCGCTACTTTTAAAGCAGAGTCCTGGCGGAATTCCTCCTCGCAGAAAGGCTGTAGCTAAGGCCTGAGAGTCAGTTACATCCCCATTCATGTGTTACAATATAAATTACACTGTTATGTTACGTATGAAGAGGGTGATGAATATAGAGGAAGTGCGGCAGCATTGTAAGGATAAAGATATTTGGCACTCGATGCTCTCTGCCTACCCCTTCAGGAGCTTGGCGTGACGATATGTGTGCATGCTATATTCATGTTCTTATATGCTGCTATTTTCAGTTTAATTTTTTTATTTCTGCATAATATACATACAAAACAAATTCCAGTGAACGGATATAATGTGATATTTACTTTTACATTTTATCTATTAGAAATCATTTTATTCTAACATCTATACCTACAGCAAAGTGAACTGGATGTGCAAAAAACCGGGAAATATACAATATGTTTTATAAGACATAGAAAACTAATAAACTTATACTAAGTACTTATGCAGTAACTACGTAATGCCATCCATATACACAATGCATAAGTAATTAAATAATACGCATTACTCTTTTCCGAGGCTTCACAGAGGCGTGGGCAGCGACTCGCTAAACTGTCGCAACAAACGAAATTTTATCTATACACCCGTGTTATGGCGTGCTTATGTTTGAATAACATTTTAAGAAAGCAATGTACTTACGAAGCAAAAAGTTGTATGAAAACGATATCCGGCCTACGACCTGCCTATTTGTTTGAAACTCGGAATTATGAACATTTAATAATTAGGTATTAAAGCAAAATTATTAAGAATAGGCTACATAACTATGATCGTCAGAGGCCCTTGTATTCTTCTACTTCTGAACACAAGTATCCTTCTATAATGAGAAAGGTTAAGGGATGTGTGCTACTTTCACCAAATGCGAGTTAGCAGATTTCAACTCCTTAAAAGAAAAACATTGTAATAAAAAAGAAATAAAAATAAAAAAAACTTAGATAAAATAAAAATACCTATTTAGAAAATGTTGAATCTTCTCACACCAGGCTTCTCACGTTGTAAGCAGAGAGCACCGAGTGCCAAATATCTCAAATATACCAAATACACATAATTCAAATATGCGAAAATGTATAAATGACTTAACATGTAAAAAGGCATGATGCATACTGAAATCCTTACCCTTAAAAAAATCCTAAAATCAAATCAATAACACTACATACAATCCAGACGCACGGAATTACTGCAAAAATACTAAATTATTATATGAAATTGAATTAATGATTGAAAACTTAATCCACTTACGTATTATTCCTCGTATCCGTCCACTTTTTACATTGTATTTTGCTTCCAAACATAATTCACAACAGTTAAACGAAAAGAAAACGACTTACAACACGAAAATTATAGAACGTGTTACATTTCACACATTCGCGCCGAAAATGACAAGCGGAATCGACGGGGATTAGCGCGCGTTCCGCTCGAGTTGCGTTCGGATATGCAATCACATTACGAATGGTGGCATGTATATACATCCTCCTCGTAAGGGTTACTGTCGCGTCAAGGTTCATCCAATTACAGACAACTAATAATATCGATGGACGGTGGATGTGTGGGCAGTTGGACACCACGCTACGCGATTATACCTAATTCTCTAGTTAGGCTCGCGCGCCATCTATCGACCACCCGCTGCACCCAACTCTATTCCTTAATCGGACCTAACGGACATACGTTGCAAAAAATACTTTTATCTATACAAGGAAACCTATTGCTAGATATTAGTCTTCGCAATATTCGCTATCAATAAATATATGCACGTACGGCTGTATCATAATGACGAAATTTTGTAAAATGTACCTTTTTAACCTGAGGAAATCCTACATGGATACCCAGCCGCCCAGGGGAGCAGACTGGGTTATGTCGGACTCCTACCGACTAAAAACCCCCGGTGTGCCTCTCTGGCATTATGGGTGGGCCACGAGAACTGTAAGGTAGCACGACAATCGCGCCCCACCCTGCTTGTAAAATGTACCTTATACCAACACCATGTTATTTATTTCACCAATGTTAGTCATAATTAATAGATGATAACAGTCAAAAGCGTGAGACAAACCATTACGTAAGACTTTTGTTCCGTATTGGATCGATACAGGCTGAAGATGATGATCGTTACGTCGACGATGAACAGTAAAAACGTACTAAGTTATGAGACTCACTTGACATTAAGCTGGCGTTGTATCAGTAGCTTCTTCTCGATCTGTTCGATGGGGAACTGTGGTACTTCATACGGAGCTGACAGTTCATTGGGCAGCTCCCTCGGCGCCTCCGCTCCAACTGTACTAGTAGGGCTCTCGCTACCTGCAAAGTATGATTTAATTATGAGTAAAGATTTTTATTTAATGCTTTACGAGAAAATCAGGTATTTTTACAAAATCCGCGGTATACTCGCAGAACAAGCTGGAAGGAAAATTTATAAAAAAATTAAGCAATGAGAAAGACATAATTTTTACTTTGTCCACGGTTCGTTTAATACACAGCGTGTCGCTGAAACCTTAAATGACCAGTTTTCCACGTTCGTGACACAAACGTGTGGCCCAATTTCATAATAGTATTTATTACCTGTATATTTTTTGTTTAACTTTTTCTGTTACGGTTTTGGGTACAGCTATATCAGCCAAAGGCTTCTTTTAACAAAACAATAACAGATGTACGATAATACAGTGGTTGTCAACATTAGTCCAGTGAGTACACGGCAGTAAGAGTTCAATTTGGCTTAGCTAGTACTTGTCCTATTCGAAGTTGCTCACAGACACGATACTGCTACAGTCAGCTGAGATTTACATAGAATATTTTGACTAGCAACGGTTACTTTACAGTTTTTTGTAACCTGAGACTATCGAACTAAGATACGTAGTGACTAAGACAATACATATTTAACCTAGTATATAAATACTCACGAAATGTTGAATAGTGGAACACGTTGGAAGCTTTAATAAAATTTAGATATAGTATTAGATCAATTTCAATTTTATTTGTGATAATATAATGGTAATTGCACTGGTTGTTTTCTTTCGCTCTGTAGAATCTGAAGGATATTTCAGGTTTGTATCGGATACAAAAAGTAAAGCGGAATACTCAGCTACGTAGAAATTCAAATCGGCTGAAAATGGGGTTTCGGTTAGAGAGGAATTTCCATCATTCATTTAACAGAAAAAACAGCCGTGTTTCTTTGGATTGGTTATAGTAAAATCTAAAACCTACGATCTAAAAAAGCTTCCAACACACCAATTTAACTACCTTTTTCGGGAAACATCCTATTCATTGATGAACGCTGTATAAACATCGTCTTATGTAGTACCAAAAATTAGAACGCTCAAACGGACATACAAATACGACCCCTGAAAGGACGAGGTCCTTGCTTTTTACTGTATATTTATTTATTTATTTATTTATTTATTTATTTATTTACAAAATCCACAGCTCTTTAATTCTACGTTTACATTTATCTTAAAAACTATACATATAGCCAATTATGGATTTACTTTTTATAAATAATATCATATATCAAGTTGACCGTCACTAAGTCACGCCTGTGTGCATGCCTGAGCGTGTACGTGTGTGTATGTGTGTGTGTGTGTGTGTGTGTACGAGCGTGAGTTCGTGCGTGTACGTGTGTGTTTGCGTGCGCTGCATTATTTGACATATTTCAACTTTTAATTTGGGAATCACTTATGACCTTATATACCTGTTTTTTAAAACATTCCTTACTCGTATGAAAAATGTCAATGGTATTAAATTTCTTATTGTAACATTTTTGTATTCTGTTAACCAAAGAGTTACGAGCATAATTACGTTTGGTATGGGCTATTGCAAATAAGGTTGAACTAGCATGCCTAGTGCGTTTCTTAGGGACATTAAAACATAAAACTCGTGAAGCCAAGGCTGGACAGTCTATGTAACCATTACAGACCCCATGTAGGAAAGCCATGTCGGATAAATTTCTTCTGTTCTCGAGTGACAATAGATTATGGTGTACACATGCATTTTGATAATTTTGATAATTTTGGAAACTGCATGAGCTTCTATAATCCAAATGTTTAATGAACTTGCTTTGTATACTCTCTAATTTATGGATATATGTAATGTAATGAGGATTCCAAATAGGACTACAGTATTCAAGAATACTTCTTACGAATGAATAGTATAACATCTTTACACAATCTATTTCAGAAAAGGGACGACTTACCCTAAGTATAAACCCTAGACTTTTATAGGCTTTGTTTACCACTAATTCAATATGATCAGAAAACGTTAATTTTGAATCCATTAGCACTCCCAAATCACTAACGGTATTAACCTTAGACAGGACAACGTTGTTAATTTTGTAATTGTAATTTATGGGAATACTTTTGCGTGTATACGTAACTACAGAACATTTACTTATATTAACATTAATTCGATTTTTGGAAAAATAACAACTGAGCCTTTCCAGATCATCTTGGAGCATCATGCAGTCAGAAATATTTTTTATCTTCATATAAATTTTGGCGTCATCCGCATACATAAGTAGATTTGTTGTTTTAACATATTTAGTAATATCATATAAGTATGAGACATATAATAGAGGACCAAGAATGGAGCCCTGAGGTACACCAGAAGAAATTTCAACAAAATTAGAACGACGTCCTCCTAACACTACGGCCTGAGAACGCTTCTTGAGATACGATTCCATCCATCTAAACAAGTTACCGCGTATACCGAGCTCGTAAAGCTTTTGCAAAAGTATAACGTGATCTACACGATCGAATGCTTTTTCAAAGTCCGTGTAGATCACGTCGACTTGATATCCACCATCAATTCCATTTGCCACATAGTCTATGAGAGTTCCTAAGTTGGTGACTGTGGAGCGACCCTCTATAAAACCATGCTGCTGTGTCGGGATAGACATGGCTATCACACGATATATATGGTTATGGACAACCTTCTCACAGATTTTACTTAGGACATTAAGTATAGAAATTGGTCTGTAGTTTTCTATAGATGTTTTCGGACCTTTTTTATGAATAGGAACAATGTAAGCCTGTTTCCAGACATTTGGAAAATAACCAACACGGAAGAGTCTATTAAAGATGGATGCAATTGGAACGCATAAAACTTCAGCACATTTCCCAAAGAACATTGGAGGAATTTTATCACTACCAGAGCCTTTTGAAATGTCAAGTCCTTGGATGAGTTTTAGTATATAGTCACTAGTAACAGTAATGTCCTGGATTGAAACAGTTTTGAAGTCATCAAGAAGGGGGTCAAGATTGTATGAATCTGCTGGTTTACTAAAGTTTTCTTTAAAAAATTCGTTAAAAGTTTCGCATATGTCAGATTGGGTGTTTAATAAAATGTTATCATATGTCATTTGTTGCGGGTAATTACTTCTATTCTTTCTTTTAGACTTTATATAGGACCAGAAATATTTAGGGTTGGATTTAATTATATTTTGCGAAAAACTTAAATATGATTTATAACATTGTGAATGCATTTTCTTAACTCTCGATCGTAGTTGAGCAAATTGTATATAATCAACGGGGTTTTGAAATCTCTTCCAACTTTTGTGTATTTTAAATTTTTCTTTAATCAATTTTATTAATTCATAACTATACCAGATTGGATAACAGTACGTAGTAGAACAGCGGACTAAGGGAACATAAGTTTGTATACAGCTGTTAATGATCGAATAAAAAATATTTATTACATCTTCTAAGTTATTACTTTCATCAGTTATGAATGTCCAGTCTTGTTTACTTAATATTTCAATAATACTGTCATAATTAGCTTTTTTAAATAAATATCTTTCATGCGATTGAGGCTTAAGGAAGGGGATTAATAGATCAGTAGCATTTATAAAAAGAGATGGATGATAGATATCTTCCTGTACCAAAGAGATAATCGATTTTTTTATTGTAATATGTGAATCAGAAAAGCATAAATCTAAAATTTTGTTGGTTTTGTTAAAGACCCTATTGTACTGTGTAAGTGCTACAAACCCGGACTGAGTTATTAGATCAAGAGCTGCATTCTGAATTTCTACTGATCCCTTTTTTACGACAAGTGGGTCATCAGAACTCCAATCTATGCAAGGAAGATTAAAGTCTCCAACAATAATAAAGTGGTCAAAAGGGTGTTTGTCTCGTAGCCGGGATATAAACTCAGAGAATTTTTGAATTCGCGACGGCAGCAATGAATCTGGAGGAATGTATACAACAGCAATATGTAGATTATGTGCTGAGGCAAGTGTTTGTCCCGGTATCGTAACCCACAAACATTCCACATCCTGTATTTGCCACTCAGCTCTTAGGCTGGCCTGTAGGCGTGGAGTGCACAAAATCATCACACCACCTCCTAAAGATCCCCGATCTCTGCGGAAAACAATGAATTTACTATTACATAATTCAGCATCTAATATGCCGTCGTGTAGCCATGTCTCAGTCACTATTACTATATCAGTTTCCAATAGTAGTAAATTATTGTAGAATTGATTAGTTTTTGTCCTTAGTCCACGTGTGTTCTGATAAAATATTTTAAGATTATTTAATGTATCATCCATTTTTTTTTAAATATTTTTACACAACGCTGATATAGACTGTTATACAAGTGTGTAACTACGTCTTTTTTAATGAAATAAACATAACATACCCATATAATTTGCCCAAAAGTAGACTTGAAAATTAAGTTCATTATATTGCACTTGCATGACTCCTTGGAGATCTTTAATACGAGTAAGTTATAATAATATGTGTGTATAAGTAAAAAAAGAACATTAATGTAACTAATGCAGAACAAGATATAATGTTTAGAAGGTTTATAAGACTGAGTGTACTGAGAATATATTATATTTCGCGCTTTATTAATGATTGTTATTATATTATTTTGTATGTGTGATAAAGAAGTGAAAAGTGTACTAGTCAATAAATTATTAAATTGGTATAAACTATATATTTTGGTATAATAGTATGTTGTGATATAGGAAAGATGTGTATTGGATGTTGAATTTTGTTTATGTGTAAATGCAGTATATTGTTTTTGGTTATTTTTAATATCTAGGTTTACTGTAGTATTTTTAATTATAGTTATTGTATATATTCGTACATAGTATAGTGTCTCTAATTGTTTATACATAACTGCACCTTCCATGTTACAAAGAGATGGTACAAATAAATCGTTTATCTTTAGCAAAGTGGGTAGTAGGTAACAGTTGTTGAAAACAAAGTTAATATTACAACTATATTTCGACGAGCTTTCTGTGCAGCGGTGCTTCATGCTATTTTCACAAGGTCCTGCGTTGAAAGTATTGGAATCGGAGGGGAAGATTCGTGTTTTCTCACGTAAATTCGGCAGTTTTTTGTCCAAATATATTTGTAGTTTATTTCTTTTGCTTTTTGCTTACAAGAAGATAGTAACATTTTATTATCCTTAGTCAGGTGTTCATTTATATAAATTTTACTAGGTTCGCCTCCGATTCCCATATCAGTGGTGCTTAAATTACGATATTTACGCGCTGCAGCTATAATCCGATCTTTGACAGCTCGCTGTCGCAGGCGAATAATAATAGGGCGCCCGCGCACGGCGCTGGTCGCGCGTCTCGGTTGTACACGGTGAGCAAACTCTAAATCGGACGAATCAATGCTGACTCCGATATGTTGTGATATTCTTTGAACAATAGCAAGCGTATCCTCATTCTTATTTTCAGGAACGCCAGTGATCTCAATATTTTGAAGCCTGACCCATTGCTGCTGCTTCATGTTTTCGTCTTCAAGAATTTTAACTCGTGCAGTTAAAGAACTCAGACTTTCTTTGAGATTCTTATTCTCATCTTTTACATTCTTCAACTCCAAGGTAGCAGTACTTAGTAGTTTCTTAAGGTCCTCGTATTGTTCACTGATGAAAGAGATAGTTTCTTGGAACCCCGAGAACTGTGTTGTGATTGGTGAGAGCTGACTGGATACTATCTTTGCAATCGCTGCCTCAATCACAACCTCCATTTCTTTTTTCATCTCGAGATTCCATATCTGCCTTAGTTTGTCCTCTGTGATGTGGTCAGTACGGGTTTTTCGAAATGTCACATTACTCTCCATACTGTAGTCCTCTTCTTCATACTCATCACTGGTCTTAGGGAATATATTAGCACGAATGGGCGTATTAGTATTGTCTTGTTTTGGTAGTCTGCTTTTACACTCAATACATTTCCATGCTAGCTTCGCGTCTCGGTTCAGCTTTATTTTATTAGCTATATTTATTTATTATTATAATAGTTATATTACAGAACTGCACTTTCATTTTACCTGGTAAATTCCTTGCCTAAAGTAATGAAAATATTTATAAACAATTAATTTAAAAAAATTACATTCAAAATGTATGACGAACAGTAATGATTGTTGTATGTTGGTTTGATAAACTTTTAATTATTCCTTACTAGATGGCGTTACTGTCTGCTTCCGTTTAGAATATTATTACCATGTGGAAAATTTGCTAAAGCGAAATACAAGCAATCAACCATTCAGTTGTCTGAATATATCAATACATAAGGAGGCTTATAATAATGTATTACGATGGTTTCAAATAACCTGAGAGATACGTTAGATACCTGAAATATAAACCAGTAGTTTGTGGTCCTGTGCAACAATAGCAATGTTTGCTGGCGCCATTTTGGTGTTGACGTTCCAACACAAAATGGCGTCTTGCGCGACGTTCGCGTAGAACATGGCCCCTGTGCCGGGATGGTAGGCGCTGGAGCCGCTCTGCGTGTTGGGTCCTCTGGTACCTAGTAGCTATAAACATATGTATATGATTATCTTATACGGCTATACAACCATGTATTATATACAGCATATAAATGTACACATACTTACATAGTTAGTTTGCATATACAACCAACAAAATATATATGGCATCCCGTGCTTTCTGCCTACCCTTTAAGGCACTCGGCGTGAGGATATATATATGTATGTAACAAACACAAAACGAATATGTGTGCTCATCACACATATAGATATTTTGTGAGACACGAGTCTACTCTGAGAACCTCTGCAATTGTTAATGAAGATCACTAATCGTTAGATCAGTCCCAAATACCGCTGTTATTAAATAGATGCCGTTACTGTCGCGTAGAGGGCAGCACTATCGACTTTATTAGACATTGTCACCACATACATAGCACAAGCTTTGTCTAATTTGGACTGAGACGGCTCTGTGCGAGTTGTTCCAAGGCATTTATAATTTTTCATAATCATCATCCTCAACCTATTGCAGACTGCTGAATATAGGCTTCCTTGAGGGGTTGCCCACAATCCCGACACTGGGCATGCGGGTTGGGGCTCGCGGAACACAGCTTCTCGCCCCGCTTACGCTTCTGCCCATACCTGTGCCTAAATAGACCGCGCCGTACCGCACTCTGCCAATGACGGGTTCAGTAGTGTGGTATAAGTTGGTTATAAGGTACGTTGTGTGTGTATGTGTTTAGGCTAAGATTCAATATGTATCTTTTTAGATGTCATCATCATCATCAGCCTATCGCCGTCCACTGCTGGACATAGGCCTCTCCAACAGCACGCCACTGAGCTCGATCTTCAGCTCTTTATCCAACCCATGCCAGCCACTGTGCGTATATCGTCACTCCACCAGTCGTAGGGCGTCCTATGCTACGTTTGCCAAGGCGTGGTCTCCACTCCAGAACACGTAATGAGATTTTAGATGTAATGAGACAGTAATAAACGAGCCTTTGTACGGAGCTGGTCTTTCATTAACAATTCATAGGACACCCTGTATCCCGGCCCCACACCGACAATTAAATAT
>DWEB01000107.1:0-10775 GCA_018245775.1 Pyrrhopyge zenodorus | reverse complement strand
CGTAACTAATTTCAAGTAATGCACATTGGAGTAGCATTGTGGCGTAGGTACCCTTCAGGCCTCAGAGATTGGACCAGCTTAATTGACTATAGCACCATTCCTTCTCATTCTTAGACCCATATGCAGTAGTAGAATGAGAAAATGAGATTGAATGAAATGATTGAATGAATGGAAGGAATTGAATTGAATGATGAATTGAAATATGATACATCTCAGTAATGAACTGTCTCGTTGGTCATGTTGATGGTGTTGAACGAGAAGTCCTGGGTTCGATTCCCTGGTCGGGTACTATTAGATTTTTCCAATTTATATTTTCTAGTAGTGGCTCAGAGTTTGGATTTGCGCGCGATAAATGGCAATAGGCTGACCGCCTACTCCATAATGGACCTAAAACGTAACTGGTGAAACGTGGGAGTGTAGTTACTACACTCCTCTGCCTACCTTTTCAGGGATTACTGGCGTAATGCTAAATTTACGTTTATCTCAGCAATTTCAGATAGCAAAATATATATGATAATCTTGTTAAATTGTTATACAGTTATATAAATATAACCCATTATCAATATCACTAATAGATTCACTAATGAACCGTCTATTCATCAATCGCTTCTCCAATCAGAAATATGTGTGCGAGCCATCCGTTACACAAGCTTACGCAAATCTCGAAACCCGCTTAAACAGTGAACTTAAGCAAAAATTATCATTTCTGTGGAGCTAACCTTTCATACTCATTTTCAGAATATCTTGTTCATTACAACATTTAATAATAAAAACGTGAATATATTCTTTGAATATCCGTAATATCCGATTTTACTTTGTTATACTTAAACATATGTACGAAGAAAGGTGCGGTCATTAAATACATTATTTAGATGACATAAATGGGGCTTCTTGTATGTGTTTGCTAGGCTCATATACGCCTTGGAAGTTCCACGCTTGATAATTTGTATGCTGGCGTGCTGAGAAGCAACCTCAAATATTTATGGATTTTTATGGATCTGTAAGACACATATGTATAAAACCTAATTTTCATTTAAAAGCTTTAATGAGCGGAGTCCCGTTTAGGATTAGTTTTAAAAAAACGAACGCAAAAATTAATAATAAACCAAAATGAGTATCGCACTTATGTAACTAATTAATCAATAGCTACATTTTTATTAAGGGAATATCTATCTTTTCACTAAGGGAACTGATGCAACATTATATTAATACTAATTCTGTTTTTCATTCAACGGTTACAGCTCAAATAATATGTTCTCAAGTCTCTTATTTATCCATTCGCCTCTATATCTGTGCTACATAACTAAATCTCCGATGTAGGCAATTTGTCAAACAAGCATCCAATAATGTAATAGTGGCCTTTGTGACATACTGACTCTATGTAGAGCACCTATAGAATAGCATTCGATGGCTGCGGTCGTAACATGGAAGGAAGAGTATCAATACTGTAATCGTTTTCTCAAAACACTAAAAAAAATTTAAATTGTGGTGTTTTTTTCGTTTTATCACTGTTCCAGGCTTAAAATAATTAGGTAAGACTCTAAGGCGCTACATAGAAGCCTTTTCATTTTTATGTTAATTTGGTGTCAATACGTAACGTCAAAAATATGTAAAGAAGATACCTATATACGTTTGATGAATAAGCGTTTTATGACTCCGTGATCTCCAGCGCAACGCACCGGTGTGCTCCTAGTACAATGTCTCTACTGGCCTGACACTCGGCAGAATCATGATACCTAACCCACTCCTTCCGATTCTCACGACGACATGCGGCCACACATATCGACGTCCTTCCCGAGAACGCTAGCTAAAGCGGTTCGAGCTCCCACTCTAGCCGCTTGTATACCCAGAAACCTTTTAGTCGCTTCTTACGAGGCCGTGGCTCGTATTCTATACCCGAACTACAGGGAAAAGTGACAGAACTTATTGTGCAGAATTATTTAGTGTACATCATAAATCAACCCATTTCCACTGAGCCGCGTCAAATTTAACGTGATATGGTTAGCACACATATTAAGACAAAAGGCGGCGTAATTACACAAAAGTACTTATTAATATTTGTACAGGAGCTTAATCTCGAACAAATATAGAAAAAAGTAACATCACTGCTGTAATCCCCGAAGAGGTAGGCAGAGGAGTATAGTATCTAAGCTCTCACGTTGCACCAGTTACGTTTACGTCCCAACATGAAAGAGCTGATGCACAAATCTAAACTATGAGCCACTAATCAAAATGTTGTAACCAGAAAAATTCACTAGTGGGTACCCGACCCGGGATTTGAAGCTAAGACCCCTCCACCGGCAGTCACGCTCGCAATTACTCGAACAACGAGGCAGTTACAACAACAATTGTATAATTGAACATGATGTCTTTTGAAACCTGATCTAGGTACATGTTTTCATACAATAAAATCTAGTTAACCTTTTGACCAATCCAATCAAAATTCGAATCTATATAGATTCCTTTTCGGTCAACTGCCACTTTAAACGTTCGGCCGTTCCCTTCTTCAAAGTTCATAATGTATCGGTAACTATTTTACTAGGTACTGTTCTACAAAAGTATAATATAATATTACAATCCCAAAACTCATACGTAATAGATCTTTAAACAAAAGCTTTTTTACAGGTCGCGTTTAGGAAACTGTCTTTGCATGCCTCTTTTCTTTAATTATTCTATAATTATTTGATTAATACAGAGGAGCCCCATTGGATTCAAACACGGTGTTACTAATAAGAATTAAGTGAACCTTATCAGCCATCATGCGGCAACTTGTTGAACTTTTGACGAAATTTAGAAACAGCTCATAAGAAACCCAATGTTGGAACAAACCCAATGGACACGATGTTCCCTTTTCGACAAACCACTGTACTATTTTAATAGCTGAATGACCGCAAATTGTCAATGTACTACTAAGCGTCACATTATCATAAAACGATCGCTATGTAGAGACATCTCTACATAGCATTGACGTAACGTATGAGCCATACGGCAAACCAATAGCGCGTTTCAAGTCCTTTGTTACGTTGATACCTAATTAGTACATCTACATACCTACCCAAATACCTACAAACCTACCCAAATACCTACAAACCTACCCAAATACCTATATACATATTACACCTGAATACTTAATAACTTACGTTGTTTCCGTTATTACGAATGAGCTCTATTCTTAGCTCTATTTGTTAATTTGTAATTGCGTCTGAGTATTTAAAACTATTTTGCTTGAACGTAAACGTGAATGAACCTATTTAGTAGGCTCAGCAGCAGAATTTGAGTCATTGAGTCTGGGACTCAATACAAAAAAAATCTTTATACAAAAGAAATAAACTGGATAAATACAAACAAGAAATGTTGAAACTGAAATTCAGAGGTTATTTTGAGTTGTCCGCACTGATGGCTTTTAATTAACTAATTAATTAATTATAATTGCAATCTCGGCGATATCTATTAACCAGTCATTTTTAAACAACGTGGAGACTAGATTCAAAGATTCTAAAATGGGTAATCGGATCGAATTTTGATCATATCAAGGGATTACAGTCAGACAATAGATGAGTGACCGTAATTGCACATTGTGAGTGAACATTTAGCAATGCTCGTACAGATTTTTTTATTTTGAGTTAACCTCATACTTGACCTGATTGAGGTCACACATCAGATGTATGACCGTACTTGATATTTTACAACTAACATCCAGAGGGTTAAGTCAAACATTAGGTTACATTTGGTAATGCTCGAGCTGAATTTTGTATTTTGATTTTAACCTCATATCTAACATACAGGTACTCAATCCGCATTCGGCCAGCATGGCAAACAATGGCCTAAGCCCTTGTCATTTTGAGGGGAGACTTCTACCTATCCGACAGTGGAAAGACAACAGGGTTGATGATGATAACGATGATTATGATGATGATGATAATGATGACTTGAAATATTCAATAGAAGAAACCGGTATCCGATTAATAAAATGTATTATAGTATTACAAGCTATTCAACTAATAATAAACAGTACTGAAATACAGAGATAATCTTATTAAGTGAACGAAAGAGATAGCTGGATGGTGAAAGAGAGATACGCGCGGTTTATGCAATAGGTGCATGCATCACGTTATCATTGGAATTTACTAATAATAATACACATTTGATATAAAAGATTAACGAATAACAATTATATACTTAAGTAAACTAAACAAAAAGAAAACACTTTGGCATTAACAGCTTTGTCATGTTAAATATATCCACCGATAAAAACGAAAATTATCAGAAATTAGGCAATGTGCGATTAAAATATTAAATAATAGGTATATCGTCATTATTTATTTATAAACGAAACGTTATATTTATTTAGTTTTAATTACTTCTAATATCCATTACATTGTAACGGTTGTGGAGAAAATAAATTTAAATATTATGATGTGCCTCAGTGAATTTTATGTGTAAGATAAATAATGCAAATAAAACATGATTTAACGTTCACCAAGGTATAGGTAATCTCTTAAAACTCATCTGAAACTTCGCTGATCCCGCTCTCGGGGGTAGTATCCGGGCGCCCTCGCCACGTGTCGCAGAGGGTGTTTTGGCCCCGCGCCGACCGGACCGACGCGTGGTTATCGAACTGCGAACCGCGAATTGCGAATTCATTTGTAAAATTGCGAATTCTAGAATTTCGCAATCTAAGAATTTTTCAGTTTCATTTCAATTCTACAGTGTTGTGATTGTGCTACGGAATAACAAGTGATGAAATTCTATCTGTGCCGTGTGTGAATTCAAAGTGTTTCGGGTTCTTTTTTGTGTCATTAAAGTGCTATCATTACATGGTAATTAGTGTGCAAATGCTATACAAAAATTGCATTAATACCTCTTCTAATAATCTTAAACAATATCCAATCAGCCGTAAAAAATAAAATAAATGATTAAAATTAATAATTTGCAATTAACTAAATAATAATACCGCGAGTTGCTATAAAAATGTACTTCAGATTTTGTTTTGACAAAGTAATGGAGACAATAGAATATTTAATTAGAGCGTATGCAAAAAAAAGCAATTCATAATAGCCTCACTAATATTGCCGCGAAAATTTACCTAAGCTGTGATAAAAAAAATCGTAAACGTCTCATAGGCAATGACGAGAATATGATACTGGGTTTAAAGATTTATAGGAGTCTATGCTATTCAAACACTTATCGGGCAGCTGCGGAAGCAGTGGAAAACAATCAATCCCATTACTCCACTACACATTGGAAGGCATTAAATAGTGCATCTGCCAAATTCATCATTATAATCAGGCTATTCCCGTCCACTGCCGTTCATAGGCATCTCCGCTATCACACCACTCAATTCAATCTTCAGTTCTTACTATCCAACCGCTGTCAACCGCTTTGAGTAGGTATGATTAAAAAAGTAACATCTAGAAGTTTCCATAAAAAACAAGCATGTGTTTTGCGTTTTGAATTTCTGACTCTGAATAACTATTCCCATTACAAGATGTGCGCGACCACCGTAACAACCCTTAATAACATTAAACTGTCATTCATTTTATGATATTCTAATTGTCAAACGTGATTTTGTTTGCCAAGAGCCTGAGATAATTCTTATACAATCTTCCATCCCTTAATTAACTATTTTAAATGTGGATTTAAAAAGCATTCCATATACTCCATATCAAATCCAGGATTCAGATTACCTCTGTACCTGGTTTCAAGAAAATCACTTCAATTTATATATTTCATTATCACCATCTTAATCAACCTATTGGAGTCCACTGCTAAATATAGGCCTCCCTGAGGGCTTATGCCCATATCCCAACACTGGGCATGCGGGCTGGGGATCCCAGTTTACTATTTACAAATGTTTTGTTCATACTCTGCGTCGTAGCTATCTTTATTATTCATATATACTGACTCTACCAGTTACGGCTTAACCATTTTACACGGGAGCTAAAGTATAATAATAATTTTAAAAGTAATCTTCATCAAATACTTCACCGTTTCACCATTGGACACGAATATCCACCGCGAAATGAAGTCGTACTCCACAATGCTGGCCAAGTTCGTAGTGACACACTTCGTACGTCTTACGTAATGTTATAAAGGACTAAAATATACAGATTTAAATCTTAAATACCTGTATACGTATTTGTGTTTAATGTGTACTTAAACGTAATATGACCTTAAATTTCGTTTAATATACAATAAAGCTGACATCTCGTAGAAGTTAGCAAACAACATTCAAATAAAGGTGGACCACTTCATTTTATATAAAGAAAACAGTTATTAGAATCTCTTACCGGACTGCACAATAGAGAATTTCACTGCAATAGAGAGGTGATTTTAAGATAAACATCAAAACATCGTGTGTATCGCCTTAGCGTTTATGGCGCTTTTGATGATACTCAGGGCAGTTTTATTATATATTCGTATAAGTCAAAGAAATACTCAATGAACAATATATGCAGTGTACAGTTTCCTCAAAAACACATCAACAAAACTTTCTAAATGACCTGAATTATAAAAGTGTTTAAAATGCACTCTGTCTACCTCTTCGGGGAGCACAGGCGTGACGTTATATTAGTAATAAAATGCAAAGCAGTGAAAAATATTTCTCCCATTATGTTCAATACAAATATTTGGGTATAGCTGATGGCGAGAATTTATTATAATTTAAAATTAATATAGTGGGAGTGTAGTACTACACTCCTCTGCCTACCTCTTCGGGGATTACAGGCGTGATATTACTTTTGTTTTTTTTTAAGATTGATATCACTTGTTATAACGGTGAAGAAAAACATGATAAGGAAACTTGCACACTTTAGAAAAAAAATGTCACATCACGCCTGTAATCCCCAAAGAGGTAGGCAGAGGAGTATAGTATACTCCTACATTTCTCCAGTTACGTTTACGTCCCATTATGGGGTTAGTGGTGAGCTTATTGCCATATACCAGGCACAAATCCAGACTGAGAGCCACCACTAGACAATCTAAATTACAAAAATATAGTAGTACTCGACCCAGCGATTTGAACCCAGAACCTCTTCATCAGCAGTCTCGCTTACAACCAACAAGATCAACGAAGTTGTTACGGATTAAACTCATAATTAATTTATGGATTATAGTTGTGACGTAAATTAAAAATGTATTCATCAATATCCAAAAACATAGTGACGGCTAATTCACAATTTATCAGCATATACAATTTTTTCATTTCAGCGTACTACACACATATGTGTTGTATTTTTAAACTACATTACATTGCAGTCATAGCACTGTCTTATATGACAGAACGATGTCTACATTTCACACCACTGCACAGGAAGATGCTAAAAAAAGGGTTTAAATAACAGTAATAAAATATATAGGTATTTGTCTACCCAAATACAATAGAATACAAAAACTTATATATTATTCTTTCATAATTAGTATTTGCCATACTAGGTCCTCTCTAGAATCTTCTAAAGGAAAGGATATAAATATATCCTTGCCTGCCTCTTTGCTTTGGTTACAAGCGCGACCGCTGACCGAGAGCTCCTGGGTTCGAATACCGGGTCGGGTACTATTAGATTTTTCTGATATTATCGGAGTCTGGATTTGTGTCGAGTGCATAGCAATAGTCTCACCCCTATTCCATAGTGGGACCTAAAGGTAATTAGGGAAACCTCTTCGGGTATTACAGGCATGATATTACGTTTACGTTTTACGTTACACCAAAGTATCGATGACGATGTCAATGTAAGTTACAACATACAGTAGAAACACATGTATAAAAAATAATATTCCATAAAGTGGTCATAGACAATAAATAAAGTTAATTACTGAAGACCCAGGACTTAAAATTAAGTCCTGAGTCCAAAACCCGGGTCCGGTACCATTAGATTTTTCTCATTTCGATTTTCTAGTAGTGGCTTGGAATCTGGATTTGTGCCCGGTAGGTATATGGCGTTGGTCCCACCAACTATTCCAGAATAAGACGTACCTACACGTAACTGGTGGAACGTGGGAATGTACTACGCTCTTCTGCCTACCTCTTCGGAGATCACATACGTGATGTTACGTTTTTTACTAATAAATACACGCAAAGTCAGAGCGCGAGGTATTTACAATAAAATGGATATGTAAGTAAGCTAATACGGCGTGTAATTCTAATACCGTAAGAAACCCGTATCGGGTAGCCGTCCGTGTGAATGTATACAACGTACACGATCTATTATCGATTGTTTGTATATTACGAGAGTTAAAATAGATTTATATTAAACTTGAAAAGTAACCTCACGCCTGTAATCCCCGAAGAGGTAGGCAGAGGAGTGTATTACTACACTAACACGTTTTACCAGTTACGTTTACGTCTCATTATGGAGTAGGTGGTGAGCGTATTGCCATATATCAGACACAGATCCAGACTCTGAGCCACTACTAGAAAATCTAAATTAGATAAATCTAATAGCACCCGACCCTGGAATCCAACCCAGGACCTCTCGATCGACAGTCGCCCTTCGTAACCACACGACCAACGAGGCAGTCAACTTTTTCTACTGTTATATTAAACTTAAACGAAGGGCAAATGAAACGACATAAGGAATAACGCACATTAATTACATGGAATAACGATTTACGCAACGATCTAGCTGTTATCCATTGTTCCAAAGATATTATTATAACACCATCACGCCTGGTCACTTACGGGGTAGGTAAAGATCTAAGAGCGCCAAATAAAATCTCTCAAATCTCCAACATCACAGACCTGACGTGATTATTCCACATTGACCACTCTCATCATAAACGCGCGGCAGTTTCGGAGACTACTATCAGCCAGCATCTGATCTATTTTATCAAGATGGGTGAAATAAGTAACAGAATTAATAAACCTGATAATAGATTTACATTAAACTTAAACGAAGAGAGAATCAAACAACATTTAAGATATTTCAATGGAGTGACTATATACGCAAAGTGGATGACAGTGGTTGGAAGCGAAGGGTTGAAGATTGTGCTCAGTGGCGTTCTATTTGTAGGTATGTATCCAGCACCTGTGGACCGGAACAATCTGATGATGATAATAATATATATTTACGTCAAGAACTTGAAGATGGACTAGCAGCCCCTCGCCTGGCGGTGGTGATGTTTGCAGACACTTGTAGTTAAATAACGTATTAGCCTATTTGAAAAAGAGAGATGCTCAGAGATAACCTAGGAAATCAAGGTTGACAACTAAGATAGGCCGCCTTGCGTGCTGTATTTAACAGCTTTTACAATACATGATAACTTGGACACAATGATGTAATCAAAATCGCTTCGGAAGCGGGTGTTAAAAAGATGATTTAGTAGCAACTTTAAGATAATTCTATAAAGCTTAATAATTATTATTATTCAATATAAGTTTCAAACATTCTCGGTCTGCAAAAGTGCATAGGTGTGAGCACACGCTCAGATCTGTATGGAAACCTGTGCTATTTATTTATCCGTGTTTTACCTACCAGTACCTACATTTTATAACACGTGGTATTAATAAGATAAAATAAGATGAACATTTATTCCATCACAAACAAAAAGACAAATAAGGAAACAATTCATACAATAATAAAAACTAAACTAAAATAATAGTAAATTAGACTAAGACGAAACACTTCAATGTAATGGTTAGAGATATTGTCGTCCCGTCCGTCCCGTCCCCCAACTGAGACTTAAAGAGTTTCTAGATATATGAGTTTTAGTGACGGCACACGATGATGTCACGTAATCTCACGTGGTCTATTCAATACTCACTCACCATAAAATAACAAATCTTTTTTAACATTTTAAAAGACTTAACTCTTTTTTTTAAGAATTAAATCTTTCCTTTGCCAAATCCTCGTGGATAGAAGCCCAAACTTATACTAGGTATACAGGTATACTTAGAAACAAAAACTGGTACCCAAAATGCAATTAGGGGCATAATAAATAAAAAGTAATCTTTAGTCGTACCTAATTGGTCTTAGAATACTACAAAAACTAATTAGCGTAAGACGCAAAAAATATTAATTAAAAGTCATTTATTGTTGGTAGGCGGTAAAACAAAATTGAAAATGATACATTATTTTTCAAGTCCAACTCGTTGTTTGTCGTACCTTAAGCGAACAGCGATTAACACATACATATATTTGTTATGAGCAAGGCGTTTAAAACTCCGAATAGAATTTTTTAAAGTGAAACTGTCTCGTTGGTAGACTGTTGCCAGCGCGACTGCCGATCGAGAGGTCCTGGGTTTAAATCTCGGGTCGGGTACTATTGAATTTTTCTAACTTCTAATTTATAGCAGTGATTCGGAGTCTGGGTTTGTGCCCGATGTATGGCTATAGGCTTTTCCGTAATGAGAAGTAAACGTAATCAGTGAGACATAGCAATGTACTACTACATTCCTCTACCCACCTCTTCGGGGATTACAGGCGTGATGTTAAGGTGGAAAAGAGTAGCAAATGAGCGAGAATCATAATTGGCCTTAAACAGTATCATAGAAAGTATCATAAAAATAGAACTGTTAGTGTCAGTTAGTCCATTTAGTATAAGTTGTTAATAAGATTATTGATTATACTCTAACCCTAATCGACTTCAGGCAAAGCTTCAACAGTACTAACCATTTAAACTTTACACTGTTGAATAAGAGCCTTCTCTCAGACTAAGGTCATAGTCTGTCTTGCTAGTCGGATACGGGTTATAAGACAAGTTCACTTCACTGTCGAGTGTAGGTAAATGACATTAAGTTTCGTAATAATTAAAAACAATAAAAGTCCCACGCGTTCAAG
>DWEB01000106.1:0-10786 GCA_018245775.1 Pyrrhopyge zenodorus | reverse complement strand
ATCCTTCCATTCAACGTCGCCGTTACATGACAAAGTCGTTTAATGGGTTCATTGAAGGGACATTGATACGGTGTAACCTCAGTAAATAGTTCAGTGGTTATTGACGATCAACAATCTCTTCGTGCCAGTAGGTATGCTATTTCGTTCAACGACCTTACTGTGGCGGAAGCGTTTTATACGTGCCCTTATCAATCTATTTGTAATGTTGTATTGTAATAATCGTAAATTTGTTTACGGCCGTTTTCGCTTGTCATCGCGGAATGGAAGGTCGCACCTGTTGATCTTTGTTTATAAAGAAATTTATCGTTCACTTTGTGTGCTAATACGGGGAACATGCCGTGATTCATTCGCCGTTCGTCTCTGAAATGGACCGTAACATTGCCGCCTTAAGTTGCGCTTGTTCTATAATGCAAACCGGTGAATACCAGATATTTTATGGATTTGTTCCGAATAACCTAAAGTGGGTATTAATTTGCTCAACCTTAATAGTTCCCCATTTTATTGCTGTATTGTTTAATTTTATTGGTACTTCGTAACATCATGCCTGTAATCTTCGTAGCGGTGGACAGAGCAGTGTAGTAACACTCCCACTTTTCACCAGTTGTGTTGGTACTTCTACCGCTTAATGTGCTGGCCAGATGTGACAAATCTTGTTTTGGATCAAGGTTTGATCCGAGGTCGACATTAAAGTCTCTGTAAACGCCGAATAGTGACCCAAGTAGGTACACATAGTTTTAGTAGTTCAACATATGGCACTGCCATACCTATAGTAAGTATATGCCATATACCATTTAAGCCGTATATTAAACACGGGTTAATTGTATGTAATGGATTAAGAGTTACATGTACATAAGGGTCGTATATTCCTATGCTGGGAGAGATCGATTCTTATGATCCTCTGGAGCCATTCAAGAGTGAATAGGTACTTCCTATGCAAGAGTGCTACATCCTAGGCTGCATCTCGCTCTCCATCAGGTGGGATTGCATCAAGCGCGAGCATGTTGCTCTTAAATAAAGAAAACGGTTCGTTTCGAACACTCGTTCAGACTTGTATTAACAGGGAAAGGCATGTGTAACGGAAATTTTTCCAACAAATCCGTTCTAATCCGGTAGGAGTTGGTTAAATTTCGAATTTCGAACGTTATTAATATTGAACAGCGGCACACGTACACGTAGGTATGTATTTGGCGCGAGCTCGCTCGCATCACGACGGACTGCGTTACATAAGCCTCGTAACTCAATCAAGAATAGTAGTGTTTAATGCGAATGCCACAACATCATACCAATAATTAGCTCTCGGCATCCATTTAAGTCCACTTGGCCACATTTAATATAATATTTCACACTGTTTTTCGGTGGCTCCTCAGCATTTTGATTTTGTTTATACAATCCACTTACTATTGTTAATAATTGTTCTCGTAGAATGCTCTGTTTTAATATATTTGTTTCTTTGTTTATTCTCACAGTTTATTCACATTTAGTGGCTATTAAAAGTATATATACCTATGTGTCAGTAATTACCCAGGCATGTTGCCTTTCATTTCTCTAAATCAAATGTATATTACGTTAACACGTCAAAGAAGAGACTTATTACCTAGAATATAATTGCATATTTGATGAAAAGCGTTAATATTTTATTATTTTTTTTTTCTTTTTTGGACTAATACAAATTAAATTATCACGAATACAAGGCAGACAATCATCACTTGGAGAAATCTCTCGTTAAATTTGATGGAGCTTGACGTTGTAGATTGCAACGTTCTATTGTATGTCATTAATGCTTTTTTCCCTCGTACACTGTGATGTATTTTATTATAAAAAAGAATCCGCATATTGTCATCTATTTTCTATAGGGTTAGGCGAGATTGCCAGTCCCTGCGGTTTTGGCGTAGCGCTATGACATTAGGTTCTTCAAGAAAAGCCCAAAGAGCGCTCTCCTTCAAAGCTGGCATCTCATTGGCCACTCCTCCGGTGTTGCGAATGTCCATAGGCGACTGTGACCAGTTATCAGGCTGGATATATATAAAAAACCAATCTTCTTTGACGTCTTCTGCGCACTTTCATCAAAGGTTGTCTATTAAGATTACTCTTGACCTTAGAAAAATGTTACAAACTAATCCAATTATAGACCGATGCTCATAATAAAGCGGTAACGTGAAGAGGCTCTTTAATTACGACGTCCGCTAAAGACGGGTGCTAATGAGTTTGGAATACGATAACTTCGTTGTTTCACTGCATTTTGATTCGCTACGTAATAAAATATATGAATAATAAATGAAGATGCGAAAAATGAGGATGCGTTGGGTTTTTTGGAATTTCGAATGAGCTCATCGAAAATTTTTATTTCATTTAAAGTTTTAATATTTCTTTTTCATAATTATTTTTATGTGTATATACATACGTTTGCTAATAGGTACTAAGTTTTCTTTCTGTAACCTAATTTTAGCTTGAGCAATAGAGGATAAATAAGTAGATTAAATATATTAGAAGTCACAGTGACTGGCAAGTTTTTAATCGAATTTGAACAGGAAAATCGTCAACAATGACCGCTGGTGCCCCGCGGTGTTATTATCCTTTAGGTTTTCCTTAGACCTGATTGCAACGGTCATAGGATTTTCTACAATCGTAATGTATTTTGTATAAACAATAATAAGTTGTTTATTGTTATTTTCTTTCTATGTGTATTTTTCTCCCGTTTAAACTCTGTATTGCTGATGATATATTAGGACTCTCTCAGACCTTTGTGTTTTTCGGCGCGCTCTAAGCTGGTCTGCAAGGGCCCTTATGGTTTTTTCTTATTAATATATGTGCATAATTCCGCCCACTGAACCTGATTATGACGTGCTGTTGTCAGAAAAAAATGTGTGAATAGCACTAGGCTAGCGGGCGAGGTAACACGAAAATTTATGAAAAAAAAAAGAAAAAAAGTAACTTCAGCCCTGTATATAAGTTACTTTATACTTTACGCCTGTAATCCCCGAAGAGCTAGGCAGGGGAATGTAGTATTACACTCCCACGTTTCACCAGTTACTTTTAGGTCCCATTATGGAGTAGGTGGTGAGCCTATTGCCAATATTCAATATTGCAAAAATGTTTATAACACTTAGGTGTGAGTACTTAAATTTCGGACCCCAGACATTCCGAATGGTAAGCAAATGTCTAGGACACTAAGCTATTACTATTACATAAACATTCATGAAAGGTCTTTAATTATTCGATATTAATTACGACGTTTTTAATCTAACCAATACTTATTTACATATCAGTAATAATAAGGTCGTAATTTTCGTGACTACCATTGTCTTTCCAAGTGCAACTCTATGTTAATGTAATGAATTGATGAACCTTATATACTAGAACATAAAAGCGTTAATAGCTTACCTTGTTAAGAATAAAAGGAGGCCTCGGCTGGCCTCAGTTTGCGGTAGGCGAGTATTGAGAGTTGTCGTGTCGATGTTTATTTGTTACGCAATTCGCGGGCAATTTAAACAGTATCCATTATCACAATGTTCAGACTGGTGCTACTTGGCTCCCTTTTAATAACATCGAAATCTTATACTTGCACTCAAATATTTATATTGGATTAGAAACATTAATAATAATATTTTTTATTTATTTATTTATTTATTTACTTATTTACATCACGTCTATCCTTACAGGCAGAACCTATTGCGACAGAGTGGCATAACATCTACAAGTATATCATTGAAATGCACAATATAAATTTGAAAATAAAATATTTAGTTATTATAGCAAACTAGGTATATCACCACTTTTGCGAACTCACTCAACCGTGATGAAAATACGTCGAGCCTGTAGTGCGCCTCATTGAGTATACGGACTGCTCGGGTAAGAGGCGCCTTGGACAGTAAGTTTGTTCTGGTTTTCGGCAAAGCTAGCAGTGGTAGCGGTCGCCGCCTACCCAAGTATCGCTGCGGCGCATAGATGTCAAGATGACGTAAGACTCCGGGGTTATGATCTACTCCACGCAGCAGTTTTACTAGATGTGCTATAAGCGCAAATTCCCGACGGACTCTAAGCTCATTGTACCCGACCATTCCGAGAACGAATAATGTCGGGTACATGAGTGGGTAAAAGGGATATACACCGTACAGCTTCATATACAAATGTCTCAAAAACTTGTTTTGGACCCGCTCCAACATCACCGTGTATTTTGCCTCATGTGGGCTCCATATGACTGCACTGTGTTCGAGATGGCTCCTCACCAGTGCATCATACAGTACCTTGAGAGCGGTAATATTGGTGAGGCCTTTCGATTGCCGCAAAACAAATCCTAAGTTCCTGTACGCTTTCTTGCAAACCCTATTTATATGATCGTGAAACATCAGCTGGTTAGTAATATAGACTCCGAGGTCACGTACCTGAGTGACCCGTTGGAGCGCCGTATCTCCTATCCTGTATTCGAAATTAATAGCGTTGTGGGCGCGGGTAAATGTGATGGTTGAACATTTGGACACATTAAAGTAAAGTCTGTTATCCCTACTCCATGTTGCTATTCTGTTGATGTCCGCTTGCAGGCGTTCGCAATCGCGAGTATTTCTTACCTCGAGCAGCAACTTCAGGTCATCTGCGAAAAGTAAACAGGTGCCATGTTTAATAACCTCCGGCAAGTCGTTTACCATTATTATGAATTCCAGGGGACCCAGATTGCTGCCCTGACTCACACCTGACCGGGTGTAGTACGGTTCGGATTCTACCCCGTTGAAGTCCACGTACTGCTGTCGGTCTTCCATGTGACTCGCAAAGAAATGCAACAAATGTGGAGTGCAGCCTATCCTTGCAAGTTTTGTCAGCAGCACGTCATTATCAACGGTATCGAACGCTTTTTTAAAATCTAAATATGCCGCATCTACCTGTACGGCAGCGTCTACAGAAGGCACGACTTTAGCCATAAAGTTGAGAAGGTTAGTGACAGTGCTGCGCTTTGGGCGAAATCCATGTTGCGCATCCGACAGCTGGGGTTGAACTTGCGCTTGTATGCAGCGTTGAATGGCGGACTCAAATACTTTTGCCGGCGTCGATAGCACTGCCACTGGTCTGTAGTTTGCAATATCAGGCCCAGCTTTACCTTTAGGTACCGGAATTACCCGGGTAATCTTCCATTGTGCCGGAAACTTCCCTGTTTTAATACACTTATTGTATATATAATGCAGTGGTTCCGCTAAGATCCTATCACAATCTTTAAAGAGGAAAGCCGGTATGCCATCTGGGCCCGCTGAGTATTTTGGCTTAAGATGTTTCAGTGCAACTTTTACCTCTTCCATGCTCAATGCGTCCAAGTGCACGCGGGCACTGGTTGGCGCGCTGGCCGCTGCCGCCGCCTGCACGTCGAGTTGCGGTCGCTCGCTGCTGTACACGGACTCGAAAAAACTTGCAAAATGACTGGCACACTCACTGTCCGTTAAATAATGTCCATCTTTTATAATTGGTTCCTTACTATTTACATTTTTCTTGGTTTTGATATACCGCCAGAATGACTTTGGATCTTTGACAAATCTACCTTGAATACGCGACTTGTATTGCTCATGAGCTATTTCGATAGCTTTCTTAACCTGCCGCCTACACTCTGAAAATTTATAATAGTCCATTTCAAGCTTGGTCCTTTTATACGTCTTATGTAGATTACTCTTCCTAATCAATTTATTTATAATTTCTTTTGTATACCATTCTGGGTATGCAAACCTGCAATTACTGTTATTAATGTTTCGGTTTGCCCGCTTCTTAGGTACGCACTCGTCTAACAAATCGTAAAACTTTATATAAAAATAATTTAATATATCGTCTAACTCGTTAATTGCGTATAAAGGACTCCAATCGGTTGTAGTTAACTTTGAGTACAACATCTGATAATCCGCTTTATAAAAATTCCATTTTGGGCGATTTCTGTGCGGGCAAATGGTTGAGCGAGTGCCATGGGGAGTGAGGCCCCGGCGGGTGGACGCCGATAGCCGCGCGCGGACTGCAAGCGGCGGGTGCTGCGGGTCCACCGAAACTAGAGCCACGTCCGATTCTGTCACTGTTACAACTTTATCAAAACCCGTACTCAGTACCAAGTCTAGCCGGCGACCTAAGCAATTAGTTACATTGTTATCTTGAGTGAGTTCGCAGTAGGATAATAAAAATTCATAATAGTTACTCACATTAGTTGGACAGGAATACAAATTAAAATCTCCTATTATAATTACTTGCTTATATCTAGTACATAGATCTTCTATTATTTTAAACAAACTAAAGTAGTCATTTTCAGTACTTCCCGGTGGGATATAGACGACACTGCACACAAACAAAAGCCGACTTTTTAAGTAAATAGTTGCACAGATTATTTCAAAAGCGCACGCGTCTACCGAAACATTCAACACCGGCACTCTTCGCAACTCGAACTGGTGCGTAGCGACCAGAAGAACTCCACCCTGTTTGCGACCATCCGTTCTATCACAACGTAATATTTGGTATCCCGGTGGGACGATTTCGCCGTCCTGTATAGAGTCGTTGCATCCCGATTCCGAGATAGCGTATAGGTTTGCGTCGGATACCTCAATATTTAATTTAAAACCTTCTAATTTTGTCCTAAGGCCCCTGACGTTTTGGTAGTATAAATCTATAATATGTTTTGTAGATTTATACTCTTTGACTGGGCTTTGACATTGTAGTTCACTAAAGCGTTCCAGATACCCGTTGTTCGCGCCTTTGAAACCACTCATTAAATTCAGTGTTAGGCGGCCAACTACTAGCGTTCATGAAATATTTGAATGCACTCTCTGGCAATGTTATAACAAAGGATGAATAATATTTATGTTTTAATTCCAGTTGTTGCACTTCGTATGCTACTTGAGATGGTTGACGCTTCATCATATAACTCTGGACCTTTTCAGGTGTAGTGTCGGTACGTAGAGACCAGACATGAATACGTCTCATACGTTCAACCGATGCTAGTTCAGTATCTGCTTCCCCCGTTCCACGAATAACTGGATGTCGATACCTAGACCGACGATGTTTCGTTGTCCATTGACCTTTTAGTTGGTCATTTATGTTAGAATTATATTGGACATTCCGCAATGGACAGTCCGGTTTGGATGTTGTCGCATGAGCTTCAACTGCATATTCCACCGAATCACGTTCACCCGGCCGCTTCACTGTCATTGGCTGCCTCGACGGCGGAACCGAGTCGACAGCCACTCTCGCGCGGCGCTGCCGGCGCGTCATCACCGATGCGCTCTCCAGTATTGGCGCGATGGACCCAGACGCCTCTGCTAACTCGGAGCTCTTATTAGTTAACTCTCCGATACGATTGCTGCAGTCCTTAGTTGTACCCTCTATATTGGATTTCTGTTTGGAGCCGTTTTGCTCGAGTTTATCTATTTTTGCATCTAATACTCGAACCATGTCGATTAGCGAGTTAATTTTTAACTCTAGTGGTAGCACCAGACTTTGCATCACTTTGAGTACTTCACTATTAACTGACTTGTCCATAATTACCGAGTTATGATTAATTTCGTGAGAGATGTAAACAACACGTCCGACCGGGTTAAGCGCGCGCGGGGGGAGGTTAATTAATTGAATGCATCAAAACAATCGAGTGTACAAAAAATTTTACACTTCTAAAAGTTTGCAGCTCTCGATTTCGCGCTAAAAAAAAATGCTTGATTAATGAATGAAGGAAACCGTAATTATATGAAATTGAAGGGATTGAATCTTCCTCGTATCTTGCGCAGAATTTTTGAAAACGAATATATGTAATTCTGCATGTATTATGTATATGTTAATATGTATTAGTGAGGTTCAGTAGTAGGCGAGACGAAGCCGTCATCTTGATCTCTTAATGATCTCTTAGTGATCTGATCTGCTAGTGGCCCTTAAGTATCTGATACGCTTATCTCACAGCTACATTAAATAAAGATAAATATATTTTCAATAAATTATAGAAAGCAGTATATATCCATTATATTATACTCTGTACTGAATGAATTTTATCACCATAGACCATTGTAATGTTTGTCATATTGTCTACTAGCAAACGTCAAATATATAGGTATCCGACTGTAATTCATAGCGTTTCTTAACAGGACGGAGCGATTAGAACTCCGGCACTCGTGCCTTGAATCCGCAACAAGTGATGATGCGCCATGACGTCCAGAGGAGGCGGCTGACAGGAAAGGCAAAGGTCAACCGGCACTGTGGCTCGGTGGACTTTATTACGAAACAGGACAAACTATTTATAATTCCAATACAGGGAGATTGTGATCTCCCTTGAATGCGTCCAGTAGAGGAGGGAGGGGGAGGATAGTAGGAAGTTCTCGGCGGCAATTTTGCAATCACAGTGTTAACTGGTGATGAGTGGCGGCGGCGGGACGAGCGCAATTGCACCGCGCTCAGGTGTTGCACACGGGCGCGTGGGATCGGAACAGCGAAGGTCCTATACAGGGTGATCCATAGATCGCGTAAAACGAATTATACTGGGGAACAACGTACAGCATTAGAACAGTATCGTGTTGTGTGCCACAGATATGTGACATGGTTTAAGCGTAACACCACGTCTGTAATCCCCGAAGTGGTAGGCAGACGAGTATAGTAGGTACCTACAACACTCCCGCGTTTCACCAGGTACGTTTAGATCCAATTATGGAATAGATGCTGAGTTTATTGTCATACACGATACTTAAATACAGACTCAAGCAATGTAAGTTAGAAAAATTCAATAATACTCAACCTGGGATTTGAACCCAGGACCTCTCGATCGGCAGTTGCTTGCAACCAACGCGACCAACGAGGCAATTAATATATTTTAAATTTTTAGGTGCTCAGTTTAAAAATGTTCTGCATAACGACAGCTTCGGTAGAGTTCATGGTTTGAACCGCTTTCGGCCTCGTCCGTGGCAAGCGCGCGGTCCACGGAGCCCACGTTGGGGCAGGTTAGCGAGAGCGCGATGCTACGAGATGACGTCGCGAGCCCGCTCGACCTTGTCGGGACAACTTTCAACCCGGAACTCGCAGCCGTTTTAGGGTTTACAGCGCTCATTGGGTTTTTATATCGTGCCCTATTATGGCGCTCACCACGATGTGTTCGCATATCGCGTTACTTAAAGCTGCATATAGCACGATTTGTCATTTTAGAATCTTGTACTAATTTGTCTGATGGTAATCGAATCAATAAATGTATCATTTCTAGTGTAAAAGACTGATTTGTTGGTCCATTGATTAATGACTCCGACTGCTGAGCTGGGGGTTAAGGCTTCGATTATCATCCGTCACAAATATGTGTGTAATGAACATATTGTCTTTGTGTCGGGGTGCAAAAGTATCTATATAAATGTGTATGTAGGACTCAATATATTTCTTATCAATAGATGCCTAGTCATCACAGTACCTACAAGCTTTGCCTGTTCTAGGATCAGATAGTCGCGTCTGAATTGTCCCAATATATTGGTCATATTATAGAATATCCTTGAAAATTAAATGTATGTTTAAGTTGATATTTAATTAAAATAAAATAATGTTACAACATTTATATTCTCATTTTTAACAGGATATTAAACGATTGAAACACATCGCTAAGGAAAGTTAGAATAGTAACTAGCCCATGACGCTTATAAATGATAAACACATTACGCCTCGAAACCTCGGGAAAAACCGTGTTTCAGTTAATGTAAATGTCTACATTTTAAAGTTTTATCTCAAGGTCTACCGAGAAGCGTAAATAAAAACCTTTATATTCCTTATAAAATACACAGCCAAGGTCCGTTCACAAGGTGCAATATGTGTAGGAATTATGTTTATCTCGTATGTGGAAAAATACCCGCGTGTGAAAAATCAACATAGTATCGGAACTAGCCCGCTCTCGTGCCCGCACCCACACTGATCTGCCTCAACGTAACAGTTTCGCTTTAACAAACAAACACGCGTAATACTGTATGTTTGTTTAGTTTTATCATTGTTAGTGGAAAAATATGCTATATATACGATGAGCGGACCTTGAATGGGCACTTACGAATTGAGCCGGCCCGGCTCGAGGTCGCGCCGGCTTCCGTCATCGTGATAAACACGGCGCGCGCGCGTCTGTGTGAGTATCTGTATGTGTGTATGTGTGTGTGTG
Organism: Pyrrhopyge zenodorus; assembly: GCA_018245775.1. Lineage (NCBI taxonomy): Eukaryota > Metazoa > Arthropoda > Insecta > Lepidoptera > Hesperiidae > Pyrrhopyge > Pyrrhopyge zenodorus. The sequence goes on along the minus strand of DWEB01000106.1, from coordinate 675 downwards.
CCTGTGTGCGTGAATGCGTGTGTGCGTGAGGAGATCGATCGAGTTATAGGTCACTTCCAATCGGAATATGATCATTCATGCATCCCGTTAAACACTGCAATGCCAGAAATACTGTAGTATGTAGTTGATTTTGAAAAATAAACTCAACGGGCACATACAGCATACATTCATATTAATAATTTAATTTTACTATACATGGTTTCACAATTGAAATTCAAAATACGAATTTTTATACTAAGCTATATTGTTTTATTTTCACCGACGAAATACACGCGCTTAAACCGAGTACAATGCGCAGGTACTTTATGGCACGGTAAAATGTTTAAATGACAATGGAACTCTACACGTTATATATGTATGCGTTCTGAAAATATCTTAAAATGCATGTACAGAACAGGAGAATATTCCTTAGCCATACAAGATGCGATTGGTAGAGCAAATCTAAATGTTTCATGATGAGGGTCTATGTCTATGATCTATGTCCAAGGTTGTGGCTAGAGACTACAATGAGTATACCTCTGACGTGATTCCGCCATTACTTAGTTTTAAAGAGTGAGTTTGGCGTCTACACTAAGATACACTGCCTTTAGATTCAGTTATGAAGGTTATCACTGATCAATAAAGAAGACTCTAGGTATACTTTTATAGGATACTTGTATTAACTGTAAATAGTGA
>DWEB01000105.1:0-10790 GCA_018245775.1 Pyrrhopyge zenodorus | reverse complement strand
TATTTGACACTCGGTGCTCTCCGCCTACCCCGTCAGGGACATGGCCTGAAGATAGGTATGTAAAAGCATATACTAGATGCGCAGATATTCCGAGGGGGAGCGGGGAAAGAATACCTCGCCCGACTCTTGCTGGGATATCGCAGTATCGTAACGGACCATTAAACCTTGCGCTGGTTGACCGTAGAATAAGCAGCCTCTCAAGGCACGACTAAATGCCCTGGGTGCCTCAGAGCAGCAGTGTAGGCGACACCAAAAGCCGTATTCAGCGACTGACAATCGCCATGCCAATTTGTTGATTTTTAAAGGTGGTTTCCGCCAAGGTTTACTAGCAGAAATCCCCCTTTGGAAAGGTTTGACCAACAGAGTACAGTAAGAAGCTGATGATGAAGAATTAGTCTGAACGTGATCTTCGCGCTTGTACCTGTAAATTTGTCAGTGCTGGCATCATGTACTGGACTAATGTAGAGGTTACTATTAACCTGTTGGAAAACATTGACAGAAAAAACGCTGCTGTACTAGCTTTGAGCACCAATCTGGAATATTAGACATTGATAGGTTTATTTGCTAATCTACTAAACTACTTGTACTGATAACCGAAGCGTCCGTTTGTTTTCATACAAAGATTTTATAATAGGTATTTGATCCTGATTTAGTTGTTTTCAGTATTGATTCAAACGTACAATTTGATAGTAACCTGTTCTAATACGTTTTTTCAGTGTTCAAGCTTACAGTAAATTTCGAAAGAATCGGTTTTGGCATAATAGCATTTGTGAAGTATTTTGTATTTACAAAGTTGTAACGAATCGTGGGTAAATAATATTCATAAATTCATTCATTCGTTTACAAACTACAATTACGGAGATAATTTTAAAGGGTGATGTACCAACCTTTTAGCGGAGAACTGGCACGCGTCACCAGAACACAACAACCATAACGCTATACGACGATCCAAACCAGAATTGTTCAACAATAAAACTAACATTCCTCCTAAGATTAATATAACGATGTTGTCCTGGAATAACGTTTACACTATTACAAAAAAAAAACAAAAGTATTATATAGAAAATGTTTAACAGAAATGTTAATGATCAAAATAAACACATGAATTGCGTCAAGAAATTTTTGAGCACAGATTGGTACTCGAAGTCGGCTTCGAAGTCGAATGTATATGGTGTACGTTAGCTTTCGACGCGCAATTACAAAACTATCGTTTGCACCTCTTCGTCAAAAAGCTCGATTTATTTTTCTCGAATCTTATGTGTCAATAAACGCATATGAATTCCTCACTAATGCACTCACGTTAAAATAACACGCACAAACACTTCTCGTGGCCAACACCCCCGCCAGCGGCAACAGGAACAGAGGGATGAGACCCGTCACCGGCACGTTCACTGGCTGCAGCAGGAAGCTCCAGAACATCCACATCCACATGCACTGCACAGTTATGTCATTCTGAAAGTGAAGCGCAAAACACCAGGTTCATACAAATGAATTATTGCAATAAATGTGAGCACATAAAGGTTTCACAATTCCACTATATCCGTCGTTTTTTGGTATTGTTAACACGCAATTATTTTAAATTTACAGTAATCCTAGAATACCCAATACAATGTGAATTTCTCCACAAAACAATATCAATGAGCCATATTATTCTTAATTATATTGAAATGACACAATTACGTGAATATACCGATAACTTTAGAATGTCTAAGCCGTATGAAACATTTATTGTTTACATCACTCACTACGGGTTGCATAATGAAAGCGGCTACATAATAATAATAAAATTTGACAGGAAACCATTCATAATCACAGAATGATTTTCAATTGACACCCTCTATTTTTTGTCACTCGTAGCATTATCTCTTGCTATATAGACACTACGAGGACGATGTCCAACAATACACTAATCAAATGGTTGTTAATGACGATGATGATGGTTATGGTGATGATGATAAAGGTGATGATGATGGTGATGGTGGTAATGGTGGTGATGATGGTGATGATACACACTACGGAAATTTTCTACGATGATATATCAGAAAGTCCGCTTAAGACGCAAACAAACAAGGTAACGACTAGTATTATCGAGCCAGACCAAACTCACCTTTCCCTTTTCTGGTTGCCACGATAACACTGCCAGAGGAACGATAGTCCCGATAAGTCCTCTGTGATGTTTTATGAAAACATTTTTGATTTTTGGAGGGATTCCAACGGGAGTGCGCGGGTCTTTACGCTTACTGGAACTGTACATACGCGACTGTTACAAAAATAACTTTGGCAATAGTATATACTCGTATGTAAGAAATTCTATATTAGCACATAATTATAAATATGTTATATCTATACGTATGAGATAAAGTCGCGTTAGTTACACCATGTGTAACACAATAACGACGAACGATTTTCATAATCTTTCATTTGATGGTCATTCAGCTGAATGACCATTAAATATTAAATTGTTCACAAAAAAGATGTCTGTTTATACATATAAGCAACATGAATTAAAACAAAGGTCCGTGAAATAAGTTAAGCGAGCACTAAAATAGGAATTTTGAAAATTCCGCCCATTCAGTTCTATTGAAAGTATAAGTTGGTTGGAAGATTGTACGAAATTAACTTGGTTTAGAAGTTGTACATCAAAAATTTAAAATTTGCGCTCATGGTTAAACCCGTCGCTGGCAAATTGCGGTATGGTGTGGACTGCCCAGGCACAGCTACATGCTCTGACTGCCGATATGCAACAGCATAGTCGACGAAGATAGACAGCATAAAAGCTGTGCTCTGCCATCCTCAACACGCATGCCCAGAGTGGGCATTGTGGGCATAATCCCTCAGAGAAGGTCTATGTCCAGCAGAAGATTGCTGCTGCTGCTGATGATGATGCTCATGTTTAACAAAAAAATGTATGTGTAAATTGGTTTAAGGAAATTCTATCTCTAACGGGTAAAATAGGGGTTGAAAGATCGCATGAAATTTCGTCAGCTTAGAACGACCGCCGAACTACCTATATTTTACATATACCTAAAATTTTAGCATTACTCTATTGGTTAACAAAAGAAAGTATGGTTTATTTGAATATATTGTAATGCTGACATCAGTGCGAGCGTAGGTTTGGAACAAACCAGTCAAGAATGAAATATAATAAAAGTATAAAATTTCAAATAGAAACAACATTACATTTAAACATAACACCTGAATGTAAGTATTAATGTTGGGAAAAAGCAAGCTGTGTCTTACTCAGTCAGCGCTTGTTCAGTATTATTGTGTAGAAATACTTACAGCAGAGACCCTATCCTGTAACAAAATACAGACTATATAGTTGCACAGACAAATATTGCAGTACTACTATGCATTTTCGATAAATATCAACTGATAATTACTTGATTATTTGTGCAAGAATAAAAAGAACAATCTAAGAATACTTACGCCCCCATCTTTTCTAACTAATCGTTGAGAAATTCCACAAAATTTTCACGAATCATGTCAACAAAACGTCAAACTGTGTATTTTTGATACTATTTACTATTCACTAGGTAAAAGAAATTATTGCGATTCAAATATGGAATTCATCGCTAAAGAGTATTTATATGTAGTTTATGATTTAAAATATCTTAACTTTGTACAATTGACTACTTGATAGAAATATTAAGAACAGATCAAAAACAATCATTACCCTGTTTATAGTAATAAAATCTAAGCAGTATTTACGAGTGATATTATTCTGATATTAGTAGGTACTTTAATAATATAATATAATACCATAAAAATTAAAAGCATTAAAATGAAAATCAGGATTATACACAATTGGCAGTGTTTATTTTAAGGAAATGTAACAGTTAAAAATTGTACAACGTAAGTCACTTACGTACGTTCTTAATTTCATAAATTCGAAAATCACTTTCCTTCATCATCCCCGTACCTACAGTACAGTCGTTACACCGGGTGAACATGATAATACGCAAAAACAGTGTCACTCTTATCACTTAACGATATGCTTTGGGGGGTAACAGACCCGGCTGAAGTCTCCTGGTGTCATCGGGAGACTGAGCCTCGAGTCAGACGGGCGTGGTTCTTCGGTACGGATCGGTACCGACAGCGCGGTCATGTCGTGGGGGTTTGTCATCAGGGACCACTGTTCTGGCTCCAGCGCCGAACGTCACAAGCTCCTCCTCCCTCGACGGCGGAGGCTCTACCGCCGATGTGTCCAGAAATCGGCCGCTAGCCACCGACGTTTGCGACTGAAATATCGATGCACTTCTGAGTCCACTCAATGTGTTCGCACTTTGAGGAACCTCCTTGAATTCTTCGAAGTAATTGTCACAAGCTGTTGGCCGGGGAGCAGCTGGAAAACCATAGAGTGTCGAGGACGACAAGTCTTTGAGAGACGCCGAGCTCAAATTTATTCTCCTATTTTTGTGTATAGAGCAATGCGGCACATCGTCGCCGTCGAACACGAATCTTCGTCGCTCCCGAGGTGTGGCCGCTGAAGAGCCACTCGGAGGATAAGTATCTCGTTTCATCATTCGTCTTTCCAGGAGTGTCGAATCTCGTTCCCTAAAATCAGAGAACGCAAATTCCCGGTCCCACGCGCGACAATCCGCTTTTGCCTTTTCCGTTAATTCGTTTATCCAATCTTTCTGATACCACTGGAGAAAGAGGAATATAGCAGAAGTGCCTGCCAGTTCCGCTGCAACAAATCCGCCGATGTACAGTCCAAAAGAATATCCGTAGCTATACGACATCCTTGGAGCGTCGAAATATGTCATGTAACGTAACTTGTGGCCCAGTTGTGACTTGAACACAGATATGTACATGACGATTCCAGTGAGCATAATGAGACCTGGAACCATAAAAGTACTAATGAATTTATACATATCATGAGAGAAAAATATAGAATTCTATATAATAAACACGTCTCCAAAAATACATATTACAGGAACTATAAAGAAGATTCTATTGTTTTCCTTGAGATACAAAAAGTGGAAGACCTAGTACAAAACAAAAATATCGGTAGAAATTTGTGATTAATATCGTAATAATTATAAAGGTAACAGAGAAAAAACCATGCCTTTAATTTCCCATGAGGCAGTCAGAGGAGTGCAGTACACTCCCACGTATCAACAATTAAATTTACATCTTTACTATGGAATAGTTGGTGAGCCTTTGCACCGTGGGCACTATTCAGACTCAGACTTGGTAACAGAAATTTGAAGTTGGAAAATCCAATCGAACCTGGGGATCGAACCTAGGGCCTGTCTATCAGCAGTCGCGATTGCTACCACTTGGACACCGATACAGTTAATCATAACGGTGAACATCAATCGACTAGGTAAATAATTGTTGACGTCAACTCAAGTAAAATTCTTTTGACGTAATAGCTTTATAAATAAGTATGATAAAGCATAAAATAAACATACCAGAAACAATAAAAAGCACGCCAGCTACAAAGGTACATATCCGCCGCCCCTTGACGCAGTGGCCCACGACGCAGCACAGAGCGCCCACCGCCTGCGTGAACACGGCTAGCAGGAGCGGCGCGGCCGAACGGGTCACCACGTCTGGAAATTGTTATAAAGAACATCACTCATCTGACCACAGCACAATAAAAAGAGAAATGTACAATTTGTTTTTTTTAAAAGTAACTTCTTAATAGTAAGGAATTAAAGTATTTATTTGACAGTCGAGCATGTATGATTATTATTTATGTAAAAGAGGCCAGACAAGTCTACCAGTCCAGTAGCCTGTGGAAATTTTGTGTTTCTACCGAACCGTATGTGATGTAGACATGACAATACTCGTATGTATGTATGTTACAGAGGAATTGGCGATAAAGTAAATTAAGAAATCCAAAATCGCTTCCTACTTTTTCGATGAAATTTTGGAAATCACTAGGATTAGTGATTAAACTGAGTGCGAACCCTTTTCATCACATGGGATGAAATGCCCGTCTTACTTAAATATATTATTTGAGTTTAGTTTATATTATATTTCGAATGATTTTTTATATATTTTTTTTTGTATTGTGATAGAATAAATGATTATTTTATCTCATCGTATCATATCTTAAATATAATTATTTTGGACAGTCGTACATGAAATTATACAAAGGATTAAACCAATAATACCATTAATAGAATATGTTTAAATGTGCTTTTGAAGAAGCTTTTGTCCAGCTGTAGACGAAAGCTGGCTGATAAGCATTTATGTAATTGTATTTGCACAAAACTTACAGGGAATAGCATTTGTGGAGTCGCTGGGGTCCGGCGCGTACCGTGACAGCGGGAAGTACGGGATGTCCAGACAGCGGAAAACTGTGCTGCCAGCTGAAACATTCACACAAAGCGTTTTCAGTGAAATGTGGAACACTGGCATTCTGGAATATTCTTTTAAAAGAAAAGCCAGACCGAAAATGAAACGACGTTTTTCAATGCATTTGCTACTTTACATGTTGAAAGGCTTACACTCATTTACTTTACAATAACGAGCTAACCGTATTAATTCCTAATCAAAATAGAGTAAGCGTAACACACTTTGTTGAATTATTGTAATTATTTTTCTATTATTATTACTGCTTCGTTGGTCGTGTTCGCTACAAGCGCGACTGCCGATAGAGAGGTCCTGGGTTCAAATCCCGGATCGGGTACTATTAGATTTTTCTAATTCAGATTTCCCAGTAGGGGCCCGAAGTCTGGATTTGTGCCTGGTCTATGGCAGTAGGTGCACCGCCTACTCCATAAAGGAGCCTAAATGTAAGTAGAGAAACGTGGGAGTGTACTACACTCCTCAACCTACATATTAGAGGATTACAAACGTAATGTTATGTTTTTACGGATTTTTTGTATTACTACTTGACTTTCACTAACAGTGTAATCTACATATAACTAAATATTTCAAATGGTCTTTATTTTGTTAATTACCCACAAGTATATTAAAATTCATTACTTCCTGTACCATTATAATTTGTTAATAATATTATATGCGCAAATTACCGGGACGCAAAGTTATCACTTCAATTATACACATCGGCCTTACGCACCTACCGTTTATATTAAATTAATTGAACATGAATTCTTATAATAAACTAATAGCAGTGAAAGTAAAAGTGATATAGAACTCAAAGCTTTTGTGATGTCTGCATCACATAGTGCAGGAAATGGTGTCCTCATAAGCAGACCATTTACAACACCTACCTACAGGCACCAGTGCACTGTACTGTGCGAAGTGGGCCAGTTGCACACTGAGGCACAATGTGGCTCTCTTATTAGGCGGAAATGAACATCTCAAATGTCACACGTCGCTTGTGAGAGTTTACATGTAGCGTAAATTTAGATTTTAATATAATCTATTTAATAGTTTATCATTAAAATTATTGCAACAAATAGAAAAATAAAATTTTGAATGCCACAAGGGAACCTAGACACTTTATATAATTGTACCTTTATGTAGAGTGTACAAAGGTATTTATATTTTAATTCTAAATATACAATATATAAGTATATATTTATGCAGATTACAATGTTATTTACTCCAGGGGAATAACTTATACTCATGCTCATCACACAAATATGTGTTCACCCACGACCATCGCTCAACACTCCGATTGACTAACTACTACAAATTGGTTCGGCTTAAATACATACATACATTCATACATATCTTCACGCCAAGGGTAGGCACAGAGCACGGAGTGCCAAACATCTCTATTCTTACAGACCTCCCGCGCTTCTTCCACATTAATCATTCTCTTCATGCATACACGCCGGTTCCGGAGACTTCTAACTCCGGAGGCTTAAATACAATATTTTAATGCTTATTCTGTAATAAATAGTTAATCAATCTGTGAGAAAAATTTACTGTGCTTTCCCCCCTCCACCGCCAAAATTTCAATTAAAGTGAACTGTACGCAAACTAAGGCAGCATGTACCTACTACATAATTATGTAGACCACATCGACTACAAACAGACGAAACGCAACCGATCCTAGTATTTATTAATTTGTGTGTGTTGGGGCGGAGTAAGAATACATTTCTGAGGCTGTGTCGGGATACTGGGTATCGAAAAAGGCGACTTAGCCCGGCGCTGGTAGATCGCGCTCTGTCTAGGGCGAGCTAAATATCCTGGCCGCCGATCTCTGCGATCTCCAACCCGCACGCCCAGCCGTGGGGATTATGGGCATAACCCTCTGGAGAGGCCTGTGTCCAGCAGTGGAGTGCAATAGACTGATGATGACTTATGGATTCGTTCATATGATCGTAAAAAAGGTATAAAAATGGCCCAATATTTTTTTGTCAACCGATCGCAGCGTTACCTGCCGAGGTCAATTATAAAGTTTGCCCATGAAGTGACCCAATTAAATACACACAAAACGTCTTAACAAAATTGATCCAAGCGATTAGGGATTCAGTATATACACACACATAGATAAGTTATAGTTCTGATGTAAAGATGATTATGATTGTATAAAATATTTTTAATGGTGATAAAAATGTTAACGTTACGCTTGCAATTCCCGAAGAGGTAAGCAGAGGAGTGTAATACAGTAACAAGTTACATCGTTTTTTTAATAAGAACGGTTTACATAAAATAATTTAAATAAAGCAGTGATAGCCTAGTGGTTTGAAATTCGGCCTCTCACTCGGGAAGACCGGGTTCAAAGCCTTGGCGCGCACCTCTTTACAAATGTGCGTTTTAAGTTTAAATATCACTCGCTATAACGGTGAGGGAAAACATCGTGAGGAAACCTGCACATCTTAGAGTTCATTAAAAAAAATGTTTTTTTGTGTTTGTGCCCGATATATGGCAATAGGTTTACGATCTACTCCATAATGGGACCTAAAAAGTAACTACTGAAACGTGGGAGTGTAGTACTACACTCCTCTGCCTACCACTTGGGGATTACAGGCATGAAGTTACTTCTTTACATAGTTTTAAGATTGTACAATAAGGCGTAAATAAATAAATAAATAAAAGTAGTAAACAGTAAGCTTTTACCACCAAAATAGCAATTCACTTGTCTTTAAAATCTAATACGTAATACGTCAGTATAGCAGGTCCCGTCTGCCGTGTCTGTGTGTGCGTCGTATCTAAAAATTAACAGATGAACTGAACACTTAATCGGCGGCTATTTTGCGCCCAACTCTATTTCATCTTAACTCCGCGAATACACTTTAAATTGGCGTATATTCCTGTTCTATTCAGTGCATTTCGGATGTATTGTTAATGATAAACCAGTTTACTTAACGAATCATAGGTACGGTGGCACCGTTGTTTTAAACCATTGATCATCACACATACATACATGTCATATACGTGATTCGTCATCATCATAAACCCTCTTATTGCTCCACGGTTGGATACAGAGATTCAGGATGAGAAAGGGTTAATCCTAAAGCCTGGCGTTGGCCGGCTGTGAGATGACAAACTTTGCACGACTTAGAAAACAGTATGGAATACTCCAATGCATGGAAATCAACTTATTCTGTTTTGCCTTCATCTTATATCAAGTGACATTTAAAAAACGTAACATCACGCCTGTAATCCCCGAAGAGGTAGGCAGAAGAGTGTAGTAATTACACTCCCACGTTTCACCAGTTACATACATCTATTACCAACCCTTATAATACTAAATATCTCACCTGAAACAGAACACCAGACGTCTCGGGGTTACATCTTTCGAACACCTTAAAAATGGTTGCGTATCGCGAAAAGGTTTATAATTGTTTTACACGTATGTTATCGTTACCAGTCGAATGATGGAAAATCTATTCTTGCATTGAATGTCGCATATCTAGGTTAAGGTCGTTCTCGGAAGGCGATTGAAGATGACGTCACGACATGAAGATAACGTCATGACACACTTACCGTGTGTGTTGGTAACGGGAAGGCAGTGAATATAGACGTGTTGAATTCACATCTACCTATGTTTATGGTACAAGCATGGCAACAAGCTGGATAACTAAAGTTACTTGGAGCTTCAGAAAAGTTGTCAATATTTCGGTTTCTTTGTGGATCTCTTTACTGCTAAGTTTTTATAATAATGTACTATCTTCTGTGTCAGGTCTGAAACAATATACACCGCCCGATCCCCTGCTGGGATACAGGGTGTCGTAAGAGGCGACTAAGCCCGGCGCTCGTTCAATTCAATTCAAATTCTTTATTCATTATAAGGTATATACATACACTTAATGAAGGTCATGTTATAGTAATTGTACTTCGGCTTTGTGCGTTCCTCAGGCTATAGTAGACGGGCAGAAAGAAGCCGGAAACTCCCAGCACTCTTTTAAATAACAAAACATTGAATAAAGTAAGACACGTTACAGTATGGCTACAGTCCGATAAAGAGCACACGAGACAGCCATCGTGTCTGATAATATCAGCCTGCTGTCATTTGCTTACAACTTCACTCTATAACTATTACATGGTGGTGAGTGTAAACTTTATACAGTTTGTCTTTTTACTGTTCAGTAATAAATTATTTACATTAAACCAATGGACGACTTTGGAGAGAGCATTGTTCACATCGTCAAAATTGGTTTTAAATATTAGTGATGTGTCATCCGCAAACAATATAATCTCATGATTATATTTGATCACATATGGAAGGTCATTTATATATGTCAGAAACAGGAATGGGCCGGGGATTGAGCCCTGGGGTACCCCCATCTGAACAACAGACCCTGAGGACCTTTTACCGTTCACTTCAACCCTCTAAATTCTATTACTCAGATAAGAAGACAGAAGTTTGAGCGCGGTGCCCTTAATGCCGTAGTGGTTGAGCTTCCTGATTA
>DWEB01000104.1:0-10795 GCA_018245775.1 Pyrrhopyge zenodorus | reverse complement strand
TCTAGTAGTGGCTCGGAGTCTGGATAAGTGCCCGATATATGGCAATAGGCTCACCACCTACTCCATACTGGGAACTACAAGTAACTGGTGAAATGTGGGAGTGTAGTAATACACTCCTCTGCCTTCCTCTTCGGGGAATACAGGCGTGAAGTTACTTTTTTTTTGATATTGCATAGCCGCTTTATACAGGCTAGGAGCACTAAACTTTTCTATTAATAAAAGCTTTAAACGGTTGTGAAAATTACACGTTTCAAGAACAGCAATACGGTAGCCACCGTCTTTTGCAGTAGGTCAAATACATGGTTGTGCGAAAAAAGATTCTATATCACACAAAAAACGGCACGTGTGAAACACCTCCTAGCGAGATGCAATATGCTTAGCTACCGTGCTACCAGCGTTTAAAATGAAAAATAATATATCGTGATAGTGATCGGAGAACATCGGCTATCTTCGCGTCGGATCGGCAACGATCAAATAATATCAAGTATTTATGCCCTGATGCGATCTTTACAGCAGTGCTCTATGCGCATGCGACGAATATTTTTCATTATTATTCTCCCGTTAGTGGATAATCTTCATCCCGGAATAGAACTGGTTTAGAGCGAGGATGTTTACAAACAACAAAATTAGATGAATATGTTTATTTTTACTGCGTGAAATAAAACTATTATTTAATTACTTCCGTTCTCTTCTAGCAGATAAATATTGAAATCACAATATGTGTGATGCGTTTGTTGTTAATGTTAAGGTTATGCCTTTCAGTGTGTAAATGCCATACGACTAAGTATATCGCGTTGACGTCTTTTCTTCGTCTTTAAATATTATTAATTGTTATTATATGTCGGTAATTATTAAAAGAAACAACGTTTAATTTTTTGTATTAAATTATAAATAAATAATTAAAATGGTAAATATAAGTTTATAATTCTACTTATTGAAACGAAAGCTGCAGCAAAATGTAACATTATAAACTGGGTTGTTTCAGTCCCATAAATTTACAAAACAATTTATCATAAACCGAAACTATAAACAAATATTGGAGGCTTTGGCGCTTGTAGGTGGGAAAGGCTCGGGCCGCTCCGAGCGGTTCGTGGCGAGGTAATGGGCCACGACCGGGCACACGTCTAATGCGGGTGTATGGGAATCTAAGCTAACGTGATTGAGACTTCTGGGAGTACTTAGGTGCAATTGTTGACTCGAATAACTGTGTTTCAACATCGCGAGCGGTAATGTGAAAGCAAGTTGAGGTTTTAAGTGTTCTCTTTTCCCTAATACTTTCTATCAGCACTTTTATCGTACAGCTGTCTGTGATAGGTTTACATAAAACCTACATTTTAATATGAAACTCATCTGTTCGGAACTACCGTTCGGTACTGGCTCTGCATTTATGTATAGCTGTGGAAGTTCATTAGGTTATCACTGCAATTAGCGTTTATCTATTACTCGGAAAATATAAAGATAAAACTATTTAAAATGTTACAAACAGTTCCCTAACGATGTTGCCTGAATTATTGATATGAACATTTAATATCGTGGTCTTTAACACGACATATGACGGGAAGAGGCTTCTTGAATTTTCTCAAGCGCTCGACAAAGTAGTTTAGCGTCTATCCTATAAACATATATGGACAGTTTATTGATAACATGGTATTAATTTCGCATTAGACCCTTGGCATTGGACCTAACTCAGTCTAAATTGCGTTAAGTTTATCTGAACAGTAATAGACGCACGGACAGATGATATTTCAAGATAAAAAGCTATAGAGATATAAATAAACCAGATACGGCCGCCGTTTCAGCCGGCGGTAATTAAACAGCATAGCAATGGACATGATTATTTAAAGTTAGATTTCGTTACTCGATCTCGGATAATCACTTCCAGTGGTCACTTGGCGTGGTAGAAAAATGTTTTACTTATTTATTTAAGCGAGCGTGGTACTTGCTAACGATCTTTTTAATTTCACTTGAAGAAAAGCAATATAAGCCATAAAAGGATATTGATTAGTATCAATTAAATTTGACACAGTCTTATATTTTGCACATTGGCGATTTACGCTTTTTTCATTGAACTTTTTTATACTTTCTTTGAAGATTCGAGAAAGTTCTATACCTTTAGATCTTTACAGCTGCTCCCATTGTTTATCAGAACAATAAAACGCACTAGAAAATAAAATGATGTTAGTGATTTTGGCGGTTAAACGTAAGACAGATATTAATTACGTGTATTCGCGTTTTAAATAAGAACGCATTCCAACTGTAATTTCTAGTTCGCAATCACATGGTTATATTAGATGTTTCTATATACAGAACGATGGTATCAAGACTATTTGAACGTTGCCCAATGATCATTATATTACATGGAATATAATATTGAATTTCGCTGCAGGAACTAGAATGGTTGTTATAAGTGGGCGTGGGCGACCGACCGTGGGAATAGATGCAGTTCTCGCAAAATATGACTGTTACTCATAATCCTGTACTTTATGATGTAATTCCGCGCTACTTAACTAGTCAGATAAATCTGTGCTAGAGATTATTGCACAGATTAAAACTGAAAGGAAACAGTAGTGAGAGAGTTCAGTTTAATGTATTCGGATTTGTATATATTAACAATTTGGATTGGCGATTACATTAACTTTCTATATATTATGTAGAGATCTAACTCTACCAATTGCTATTAGAGCATGTAGAGTATTCTTCATGCTTTGAATGGACAGAGAATCCGTTGTTGAGGATCCACTTATGGTGTAATTGCCTTTGATTCTGTTTCTGCTGTTATGCAGCAATGCTAACGGTGTAATGTTGCGAAATGTCCCATTTTAATAAAATAAAAAATATATGTATATTACGAGGTAGCTCTTTATTCACTACTTTGCCGGGTAGGTAAAGATTAAATTTCCGGTCATTTTTTCGAGCTTAAAGACTGGTATATACGAGTATGTCTGTGTTTTTTTCATTCATCTCTGCACATCTTCGTCGGAGATTTTTAAATTAATATTTATTGAAAGTAGCCTGGAATATAGTCTCGAAGAAGACAGCTTGAGATATAGAGCCTGGCAATTCATTTGCAAAGTAATCTCTATATTTCAAGATCAAAGGTCAATTTGCAAAAATGACAACGCGAAAGTTTGAGCGAACGAAACAGGCGTAATAAAATTGCATGTGTGTGAAAGAGAGAGATAGCTGGTCGTGCTAAATGCTCGGGGCGCCGCTATCCAGCGATGATATTACAGTTCCAATATAGCTTAATTCTTTCAAATGAGCTTACATGCTGTAATTGTAAATCTTAGCTGTGAGCACATAAGGTTTGAATTGGTGCGGACCGGTCTGTTGAGATACATCTTGGTCGGGCTTTTCATTATTACGTGTTGAACGAAATGAGGTTATTATAGATTTTTGCACTGGACTGACTGGTGAGATATGACTGAAGCACGGGGAACGTTGGCATGTGCTGAATTAGCCGCTTTTAAAATTTTTACACAGATCCAATGTTAATATTATATCGTTATCTATATGTAGGAAGCAAATGAACTTAAAACTTAACGATTTTCAGAATTCGATGACATAACAGTGCACATTTCTGAAAACGCATTTGGGGAAGTTTTAACTTATTCTTGATACTTTGTAATTAAATTCAAAAATTGATCGTTGAAAATACTATGTTATCATTTTGAATTAAAACCGGTTATATGTATATTTATACCCATGTACATTTTAATAAAAAAATATGTAATAGATCATATTTTGTTATATATTCGTTAAATATTATATATTTTTGGTCAAATGTTACTTCAAAAAAATCGAATGTTCATCTTGCAAATATTTTTCTAGTTTTAATAATTCCCTTCTCAAGAACTTTCATTGCGAGGGAATGGATAATAATCGTTTCAGCAGTAAAGTTACAGTACAAAATGTGATTAATACAGAAATAGTGGTATTCTGATTCATTCTAAATTGATATTCTGCTTTAATTACAGCAATTTACTCTGTGGAGTTCATGTTTTCATATTTAATGTTGATTATAAAATTGATGCTAGACATAACCGACTATGATGTGATAACTTTATTCAAATAGTATTCAAACTGTATTTCAATTGAATATTAAATGTACTAAAATGTTTTGTGATATAAGTAATTTTCAATCTTTTACATGAACAAAAATGACCAAATGAGGAGATATAGAAAAGAAAAAGTAATAGAAGTTCCCCACTAATAATGATATTTTAATTAAAGTTGCAATGAGACGCAATTGAGTGCCTCGTTGGTCGAAGCGAATCGAGTCGAGTTGGTCGAGCGCTACTGCTGGTTGAGAAGTCCTGGGTTCATATCCGGGATCTGCCACTGTTGGATTTTTCTAACTAGAATTTATAGTTAAAATATCTAGTAGTGTCTCGGAGTCTGGATTTGTGTCTGGTGTATATCAATAGGCTCACACTCTATTCCATTGTGTGACATAACTGGTGAAACTTGGGAGCGTACTATACTTCTCTACCCAACTCTTTGGGGATTACAGGCGTGATGTTACGTTATTCAACTTAAATTGTAACATTTTTAATACATGAAACATAGTGTAATTATGTACGAAAATGCGGTTAATGTAAATTTAAATTACATTGATATAAATATTTTCTTTTGTGGATTTGAAATACCGTAGTAGCATTGTAGACCGAGAGGTATTTTACTTACTATAAGAGAATCGTTACTTTAGGTACATTTTTAA
Organism: Pyrrhopyge zenodorus; assembly: GCA_018245775.1. Lineage (NCBI taxonomy): Eukaryota > Metazoa > Arthropoda > Insecta > Lepidoptera > Hesperiidae > Pyrrhopyge > Pyrrhopyge zenodorus. The sequence continues at coordinate 6,075 of DWEB01000104.1, read as the reverse complement.
ATAGTGTGACTTTGACGACAGAATGAATTAAGACGAGACAAAACAGCCGATCGATTGTTTCGTAGATTTAGAAGCAGTTTAACAAAGCCTGTAAATTATCAAATAAATGTATATGCCTATATCTACGTCCTTTCTATAACATGTGAATTCTATGTTTATACTAATAGATGTATGAACAACGTTATTCAATTTAACGGTCGTTTGAATAGCCATAATTAAACGAGGCAATAAAACGGAGAGCTTACGTTAGAGTAAATTAAAAATAGGTTCGACCATTTTGTAACGTACAATTAAAAGCGGTATATTAATATTAATCTAAGGTTTAAGATAATTTTATTCTCATAAGAACAACAATTGTTCTTATGAGAATAAAGTTATCTTAAGTCTTAATATTAATCTAAGGTGTATTATTGAGACGGAATATTATTAAGCTAAACTATTAGGAAAATCTACGCAATTTTTTATCAACTCTTAATGTACACTGTTATTGGGCATATGTATATAGCTTTCTGATGCTGGTGCATCGTAAACGGTACGCTGAGTTGAGTAAACATTCAATGCACTTCAAGATGGTGACTTTGTGCTAGCCCGAATAATCCACTCTGTAGTTAATAAGTTCATTTCCAGGTATTCGACAAGGTTAGTGATTGTTATAAATATTATGAGATTATCGCCATCTTTGCGTAACTACATAGATGAAATGCTTGTGAACATTTGTATTAAACATCAATCTATATGTGACTCATCGTCATCATCAACAGCCTATTGCAGTCCACTGCTGGACATAAGCCTCCCCTGGGAAGTTATGCCCCTAATCACTGTGCTAGGCATGCGGCTTGAAGTCCGCAGAGCACAGCATATATCTAATTGCGATCGCTTTATGAGCTTAACCTATAAATCGTATTCGCAACTACGTCCGCGCTACAAGCGCCACATCAGTCATCGTTCTGTTCAGTTGTTATTAAGTTACAATCGCCTCGGGTCAAACGCAATTGTATGGAATTATTACGATCACATACATCTTGATTACAGTTTAACTTTTATTTAATTATAATCGCTGTTTACTTAATCATAATTAAGGGTCGATTACAAACCGCTCAATCTATTCTCTCGGACGTCACGCGATCTCAATGAACTGGCGCCTTATCTTCTTATTATATTTGTAATGACTTGAAAACTGGCGAATGAAAGTGTTACTGAATATTTTTAATGTTTTATATTATTTATAAGTACGTAACATCACGCCTGTAATTGCCGAAGAGGTAGGCAGATATTTATATTTAGATATTTATAAGTAAAATTTTTTTTGTTTATATGTAAACATCTTTCATGTTTATAAATAACTTATTATATATTTCTGCTATGTTTATGTTTTTTTTAAGCATTTTTAATAAGTTACCAGATATTGAGTGCTCATTATAATAATACACTCATTAAGACTCAAATATGACTAGAACTTTGGCTGCAGCTCCAGTAATGATACTTAAGAACTTTTTTAAATAGGGTCTAGACAGAAAAAAATTAAGCAATTATACATATATGAACATATAACTTACATAGAATTATAAGCAAATTCTACGTCTCCAGGATTTCACAGCTTTACTGTCATCGGTATACTTGTTTTAAAGTGTTAAGAAAAAAACATTGATGATATAAATTAAGCTTTAGGATTTCGTTACATACGTCATTTTTTGATTCCTCTTCTAAGATTCTAATTTCAGACAAGTTCTAAATTCAAGACATTTCCCGTATGTATTAAGATATAAGCACAAAACATATAGATCGTAGGTTCTTTTTTATCTTAAACCTACTTCCTCACTTTATGTAAACTCGTACATCTCATTACAGGATATGTTTATGACGGAAAAATTACGGCTGTGGAGTTAATTACTTTCATTCCGACATGCGATCTGTGTCGAACAGTGGTATCAGACAATGGTTGATGATCATGATGAAAGACTAAATATTAACGTTTAATACAATGCAATTAAACTTCAATTGATGTAATAATAATAATAGTCTTCATGATCATTACTTTATAAAGAGCAGATTTAATAACATCAACTTTGATGCATTTGTGCATTGCCGTGGAGCGTAAAACTCTTCATACACAAAAGCTCTATCCAACGCAATAACTTCTAATTAGGAAATAGAGAATTTATTGAGCAATAGGCCCGAGTGAATCCAAGAATGCGATGCTGTAACGGGAATCGAACCGCCTATGTACGTGTGGATATCGTTTCACACTTCATTCGGCGCTCGTAAAGCAAAATCGATTTTCGATTCAGACAGTCGTTTGGTCAAAAAAGTTGGTGGGGATAAAGTGGTGTACGCATTAGCCACGATGCTAGTGGGATTTGACATATAAAAAACAAAGTAAATCGCATTAATCAATTTTACTTTTATTATTAATATTGGTTGCATGTTAAAAGAGATAGCGATCAAGATGAGACACAAATTTTATTTATCACAAAGCATGCATTAACTTCCCATCTGAGAAAGGCAAAGGGAACAATTAGATTTACTAGAACAGTACTTCGATAATAGAGGCCCATCAAGGAATATTCTATGCTACGGGCTGGTAACATATACGTCTGGTGAGTAAGGATAGTGCGTACAGGGCTTAAGTAATAACTCGCAATCGCGAGAACGAAAAACAATTGGGGCATAATTCTATGGACTGCGCGCGGATGACCTCACAGTGACCCTAGGCCGTAACTAATGAAACTATCCACACTTTCTTAGTCACTCAATTTAAAACTCTCTCCCTTGAACGTAAAGTTCAGTTTACTATACAACTTAAGTAACATAACACGTTTTAAAATGTCACGTATATTGCAAAAAGAGCCGCCCATCCCTATTAGGAGTTGCGAGGCTAATAACAGTTTTTCAATGCATTTAAAAAGCTGTTCTAGAAAACCTTTTTTCTTGTCTGTACAATTTTTAATCGTACCGCACGATCTTCAAATAGATGTAGGTTGTCGTCGTACCTGAAAAAGAAAGTTAGGTTCGTTAAAAGATCGAATTGAGTGGTTTTCGTACAACAAAAACAGTAAATATAACATTTCAGTTAACATGTAGATATAATGTCATTCAAAGCTTATATGGTTTTATCAGACAAGTTTCTTCTCGACTAGATAGTATTGATAAAATTTGATTGTTCATTGAAGAACGTTGGTATAATCGTTACCATATGTACTGTAAAGACTATAGAGAAAGGAAGATTATGTCAGATATTTGTCCGGTATCGAATGTTGCCGCGCTTAATTATGTACTTGTCTACACAAGCCACACAAAATTTAAATTAAGTCCAGTTTGTGATTAGATTAAAAATATGAGTTCGGAAAATATGTATATATGAAAATCCGTTTCACGAATCTTTGCATCAGCTTTGGCACCAACACACGTAGATGTACTGTCAATACTTTGAAGTCAATAGATTTAATCTTAAGTTTATCATTTAGATACCACAACACCTTACCGGTACACCCGTTACCGCTGACAAAAAGGCGTTAACAAAACAAGGTATCACCAAAAACAAAGAGTCCGGTTGTAATCTTATAATCTGTGACAAGGGTAGACTGATTTACGACGTCAAAAAAATTTCAACCAAACTCAGTTTCATTAAACTTCAACATAATAACAGGATTATAACAGGATTATAATGGGCTACATTTAAAATCTTTTCATTTTAAACGTTTATAACTGGGTTTTTTATTATAGTTTAATGATATGATTAGATTTGTATATGTGCTAATTTTTAGCTAATGTAATACATATTTATTTTAAGGACATTCGTCAAATATGTTATTTACATCGAAAATGAAAATTTTATTTTTGTAGATTACTAACGTGACATCGTGCTTTTAATCTTCGAAGAGGTAGGCAGGGATGTGTAGTACACTCCTACGTTTCACCAGTTACGTTTTAGGTCCCATTATGGAGTAGGTGACGCGCCTATTTCCATATATTGGGCACAAACTCAAATTCCGAGCCACTACTAGAAATTAGAAAAAATTAGAAAATCTAATTCAAATATTACTATTAGATTTTTCTAATTTAGATTTTACTCTATAATGGGACCTAAAAGTAAATGGTGAAACGTGGGAGTGTAGTATTACATTCCTCTGCCTACCTCTTCAGAGATTACAGGCGTGAAATTACTTTTTTTTACCCCACCCGGGATTCGAACCCAGGACCTCTCGATAGGCAGTCGCACTTGCCGCCAACACGACCAACGAGGCAGGTGTTTCTTTATCTTAACAATCTTGAAACATTTTACGAATATTTATCTAGAAATAAACAATACAACAAAATATACAATTAAAACTAAATCCGGTTACGTCAACCCGCACACACAAATAGCTAAATTGATGAATAAATCGAGAACGTCTCAATGGCAACTCGTCCAGTGCTGGCTGATATTGGTGGATATCTACATCCACGCTCTAAAAGTTTAAGTGCTATGCTAATATCCCACAATAGTCGCCATTCAGTGCGGTTAGCGTCGAAATCTATACAAAAGACGTTTCTGAGTTACGAGCGCGTTAATAGACGAGACGTGTGGAGGCATGTTCGGCTCCGAACGCTCGGGAAGAGCGTATATATGTAAATTATCAGCACTCCATTGTTGCATCTCCTGTATAAGCACTGGATGTAAAATGCTGTAGATTAAATAACTATACAGTGATATATCAGGTTTCTAGCGGTAGCGATATTTGGCACTGGGCTCTCTCTGTGACGGTGTAAAAATATTGAAAATATATAGTTATAGAAAATATATGGAAAAGATATTTTTATATATATATAAAAACGTAACATCACACCTGTGCTCCCCGAAGAGGTAGGCAGATTAGTGTAGTGCACTACGTTTCACCAGTTACCTTTACGTCCCATTATGGAATAGATGGTGAGCTTATTGTCATATTCCGGGCACGAATCCAAACTCCGAACCACTACAAGCAAATGTAATTTAGTAAAAATCTAACAATACCAGACCCGGGAATTGAACCCAAAACCTCTCGATCGGCAGTTGCACTTGCAACGAACAGTACCAACTAGGCAGTGAAATTCGTATATTATTTTTAGTGTATGACATTTTTAATACATATTTTGTACGAGCCCGCCCTTAATAGGCTTCTCTTAAAGTATTTCTATGGATTTAATCAGACGATTTCAGGATCTGGTGTGGTCAACTACGTTATTATGGTTATGAGTTAACCGCAGACGATAATAGGATTTTGAAAATTATCTTTATACATGTCGTATAATTTCTGTCGACTGTTATATCTTTATAGCAATTCACATGATTTAGGCCCACGATCCGATACACTATCACAGAGCCGCGACACACGCTGATAATGATCGGCAAACAAAGCCGGCGAAAGTTGGGTTTCTAAATTAGCACGTCAAAATGTGGCAGTCTCCGGATTGATAGCGTCGAGTTAGCGCGTTTTGTTGGTCCGAGCGCCACACGCGGAGGCAGGGCGACCATGCGTCTAGTTGGAAACAGTACATGTAACATCACGCCACATTTCCCCAAACGGATAGGCAGAAGAGTGCAGTACACTTTCTCGGATTACCGATTTTGTGACTCGTAAGTTAGCACTCGTACGTTATTAGCAGGGGTGAGCCTACTGCCACATCGGGTACAAATCCAGACTCCGAGCTGCTGACAAGGTGACGAATGTAAAAATTGAAAGTTGTTTAATATGACACATAACAATGATAATAATATAAACGTAATATGAATAGGGGCATGAGAGCGTAAGTCACTATACGTCAATACTGATAAACTGTTGTATAAAACCAAACACTAGAGGGTTAGCCTGATAATTTTATGGCTGGGCATAAAGATGGAATGCATCGATTATATTTCGATCAGCAGGCGTGTTTTTGCAGCGCACGTGCCAAAATAAGCCTTTTTGTGAATTACCCTAGGATGGAGAAGGGATGCCTTTTAATATAAAAAAAGTAACTACACGCCTGTAATCCGAAGAGGTAGGCAGAGGAGTGTAGTACTACACTCCCAAGTTTCACCAGTTACTTTTAGGTCCCATTATGGAGTAGGTGGTG
>DWEB01000103.1:0-10819 GCA_018245775.1 Pyrrhopyge zenodorus | reverse complement strand
GCACCTAAAAGTAACTGAGGAAACGTGGGAGTGTAGTATTGTAGGTACTCCTCTGCCTGCCTCTTCAGGGATTACAGGCGTGATGGTACTTTTTTACTTCTTTTTTTTTATTATAAAATACCACAAATCAGTCAACAATATACATATAGCAAAATACCTTTACTAATAGACTGTTCAAAACATTTATGTATTAAATAATGACTGCGTCGTTAGTCTTGTTGATTGTAAAGGTGACTTCCGATCGAGAAGTCCTATCAGATTTTTTAAATTTAGACTTGCTAGTAGTGGCTCGTAATCTGTATTCGTGCCCGGTGATGGCAGTAAATTTGCTACTTAATCCATAATACAACGCAAACGTAAATACTATCGCTAAACAAAAGTGTACTATCCTCCTCGCCACTCCTCTGTAACTCTCTGTCTTTTATGTATAAAATAACTTTAAAATACATACCCCACATAGGTCCAAAACTCAAGCACACGACGGTCAGTATAAGAAATATCTTCAATCTCCTATTATTCGGTCCCCTCTTGAAGGCTATTTCGAACGTATCCTTAATGCTATGGAAGTCGAAAAAGTCAACAATAGACCCAGTGCAGCCTGTCCGCTTTTTCTAAAATAAGAAAAGAGAAATTACATTTTGTTTTTAGACTAATGTGGAAATGTGAGCGTATGTGTTTTACCAACCTTTTCCTTGTTTTCGAGCCAGGTATGATCGGGAATAACAAAAAACACGTATCCCAAATTTATTAGCTGGAATGCCGCTGATAGAGCAAAAACACCATAATAGCCAGTGTATTTCAGTAACACACCACTTAAGCCCGTCCCTATGGGAAAACCAACGGTCATGCACAAACTCAGTATCCCCAAACGGAAAGTCCTCGTTTCGCTCGACGTTATATCACCCAGGTAACTGAAAGTGCCCAGGAACATCGTATACCAACCGCCCGTGAGGGCCGGGAAGATCACCTCCATGAACACGGTCAGTTCTACCGGGACTTCGTAGAAGAAATAGGTGTTTATCATATTCAGGACGCACGTCATGAACTCCCCGAAGATCGGCATTAGCATACATATTTTTCGCTTCCCAGTCTTATCACTCCAGGCACCGATGAATAACATAAGCATTGTTGGTACCGCGGTGTGAATCACGCTCTTCCAACCTTGCACCGAGGCTATCAACTTCTGAACCTCATCCTCCTCGAACGTGTAATTACCACGCTTCCTGAGCCGCAACGCGGTGCACACTTCGTCTGCAAAGCCCAGGTTGACGCGACACGCTTTGTCCAAATTAAGATTCTGGGTCGCCAACATCGCCAACACGCTCGGCATCACGAACATCGCTAAAACCGGCTCCACCGTTATGTTAGATTTCACATATCTCAATTTCCCCAGAAAAGTCATATCCTTTAAATTATTATTTATCGTTGTATTCGGGGATAGCTCTCCGTTGGCTCCTTCGGTTTTTTTCTGGATTTTCGTCTCCATTTTGGCACGTATTGTATTTGCACTGTTTAATATTTATATGTAACGTTTACGGCGAGACCATTCTAAGAGTTCAATATAGGAAAGCCGAGAGCTTGCAGCGAGATTGGAATGGAATTGGTTTTCAAAATGTTTTAATATAGAAGGACCGCATTGCTGTTGACAGAAGCGCGGTAACTCAAAACAGACGGCTAGAACAGAGAGAGTATTGACTCACATACAACAGCACACAGCTATCACACGATTGTTCCTTTATACAAACAGTCTTTATGTTGTCATATCAATGCTTAATGCATATACAGACAAACGGCGCGGAATCGAAAATGTACGAAATACAAACGATATTAAATCAAACAAACAGAATCTAGAACAACAAGATCGAAACAGTGTAGAAATATCCGTTACTCATTCGAACGTAATTTAAACAGGGGCATTGATGAAATTGTTACGTACGAGAATTAAGATTTTATTAGCACTTTTATAAACAAAACATGTCACTATACAAGTTCATAAGAGTTGGGGCACTCACTAAATAATGTTCGGATATATTTGATATAAACACTAAATATCTTTCACGTCCACTTCGTCAGTTTGTTTGTTGTCGTCGCGCTGTTCGAAGTACATCCACCTGTAACGATGAATATCCGTTAAAACACTACTTATTGTGACATGAACACGTCCTCTCACCACTCGGCTGGAGAGTGAACTCAGTTGGATAATTGAATGTCTCCACGTACGACCATCGTGTATCAGTTCAATAGTACATCTTGCATAAAAACCAGTCGTATATTTATGGGCGATCGTGACATTTGGAACAAAAGAAAAAAGCTGACACCTTTTAAGAATCACCTTTTTAAATTATAATAGTCGTATAAGGAAAGATTACACACAATAGATATTACATACGCTCTGTGAGTGTTATGCAATGGACGTTTGTTTGTGCTGCCCGCGCGTTTGACACTTTCTTCAAATAGAAAAAAGCAGTGAATAGTTGCGGCTTATGTAAAATATAATATTAATAACAAATGACTGTCTTTTTTGTATGAAAATATCTCATTATAAGAATGTAAATATTCTATAATAAAAAATTCATAATATCACGCGAAACGACTGTTAAAATTGCACACAAAAACATACTGTTTACCTAATAATGACCACCATGTACATAGAGCACGACCTTTAGTTTATTTTAACGTTTATTTGCAAGGTTTTTCCCCGATTCGCAAGATCAACCTCATACTCAGCAAACTCATAAACAACACTTAAGCGTGCCGAAAATAGCTATCTATATTTATAAAAAAAAACAGTACGTTTACGTATGACGTTACGTTTACCATTACGTTTTTTATTTTATTTTAATACATGCCTTTACATAACGATCGGCGTGCAAAAAAATATACCGATAAACTAACCTGAAATAATAACTTACTTTCTGATATCAACTTTCTCATTCCTTTCTTTTTCCTTTCCTTTCTAGCCTCTGTCAATTCAAGTTTCACTTCAGTTTCAATATCAGAGATACAAATAAACATTGTGAAACAACGCTCTAAAGTTTTTGCCCTGTACCTGGTATTTTTAGAATGCTGACAGAAATAAATACGTTTTTCTAATATAACATAGCAGAGACAAAAAATCCTTTTTCCTTGTGCAATCAATTTTTAAACGAAACCAACCATTCAAAAATTCAAAAAGAAACCAACAAGTATTAAAATAGGTGAGACCGCGCGACGCGGTATATAAATGTTTGCATATGATTAGCTATCAAACAGTAATTAAATACGTTAGTAAGCAATTTTGGTAAAATATCTTTGTTCATTTGAACTTCGGTATTTGCTTATATCTACTTAACACATCCAACCAACCAATCGCGCAACATCCCAAAACACGATGGAAACAAACTATATATCTGCCTAAACAAATAATAATTTTTCAAAATTTTAATAAGTCTGGATTTTCGCCCGATATATGGCAATAGGCTCACCACCTGTTCCATAATGGGACCTAAAAGTAACTGGTGAAACGTGGGAGAGTAGTACTACACTCCTCTGTCTACCTCTTCGGGGATTACAGGCGTGAAGTTACTTTTTTTATAATATTCCACGTGATCTTATTACGCCCCACGTGTTTGATGTGGTATTATTCTTCTCACCAACGACATTGTATTGCAACTCTACTTTGTTTCCCATAGTATTATCTTTATCTCTATTTTCCACTTTGTCATAATGATTGTCATCATCATCACCACTTAATAACAAGTACTCTTTATTCGGATACAATAGGCAAGTGCCGGAGTGTTTACTAAGTGCTCGATTTGTATAAAACTGCGTATATTAATTATCGTACTATGTCTACGCGATCGATTTAGTGATGTGTTTTTTGGTTACCTAAATGTACACTACACTGCCTTAGTTACATTGCCAATGTTACATGTTCCGTAATTAATAGTGAATTCTCTGGCAAATGCATAAGTTCCTTTAAGTGTAAAACTACGTAACGCTGTTTTGACATCATTGTGGCGAGCATTACAAGGTTTAAGTATGTCGTCAGATGAAAAAAAATTGGTCACGAAGATCGCCAGCTAGCGCGATTCTACAGGAAATACATCATTTGGTCACTTTGCACGACAAGTGGCCTGACTTAAATGATGATTATGTAGTCTACTGGTATTATTTCTATGCAGGTACATTTAAATGTCGCAACCTATCTTAGTTACTGGGAGGTATGCACCGGTGTTTGTTAAAATAGATGAGGGTATACAAATGCTTTATGCGACAGTGAATAAATAACTGAGTTACCGATCGGTCGCGTATTATTTCCTTGCCCAATATATTACAGTGGCGCAGTCGGTATTAAAAACTAATAGTTAATATGTCTATCGGGAAGTTAAGTGAGTTTAACCTGAATACCGGATCGTGGTCGACATATATTGAACGAATGGAACAATATTTTTTGGTGAACAATGTGAAAACCGAGTTACGGGTACCGACGATGATTGCTTGTGTGGGTGATTCTACTTATGAACTTATGGTCGACTTATGTAATCCCAAAAAACCTGCGGAAATAAAATATGAAGACCTCATACAGCTGGTAGGAAACCATGTACAACCTACACCGTCAGTGCTCGCGGAGAGATATAAGTTTAGAAAGAGATCGCAAAACTTAAACGAGACAGTGTCACAGTTTGCAACCGCCTTAAAACACTTAGCTCGGACATGTAATTTTAAAAATAATTTAAACGAAAACCTCAGAGACCAGTTTGTATGCGGTTTACGAAGCGAACCTATTCGACAACGGTTATTTTGTGAGGATGAGTTAACCTATTCCAAGGCGTTTAACAAAGCCGTGGCTTTAGAGGCGGCGATAAATGATGCGGCGACGATGGAACATCAGTTAGGAAGCGAGGAGATGCCTGTACATGCCGTGCAGGCGGCGCGCGGCGCAGCGCCGGCCAGCAGGGGGACGACGCGCGCGGACGGACGTGGGAATCGTTGGCGCCGATTACGGACCGGCGCAACTATCGGGAGTCCGTCTAATGCAAATATAAGATTTGCCGCTATATGCCAATGTTGTGGAGGCAAGGGTCACACTGCAAAAACTTGCAGGTTTATTTATTACGTTTGTCAGATCTGTCTGAAACAAGGTCATTTAAAAAAAATGTGTCCTAATATCCGTCATGAGGAGCGGAATGTGTTTCGGTTGGAAAGTAATGAGGTGCAGGAGTGCGGTACGGACGATGACGGGGGGCAGAAAGACGACTGCGGCGAGGGCTCGAGTGGACTGTACATGTTGCGGTTACGCGGCAGCGGAAGGGAGCCTATACTGGCTGATGTCATCGTCGCGGATCACCGGCTACGGATGCACGTAGACACAGGCTCGCCGATAGCCTGCATCAGTGAAAATACCTACACGACGTTATTTATGGGAAAATTATCGCTTATAAAAGATAATGTTCAGTTGAAAGGATACGACGGAAATAGTATTATATCGCTTGGTTACGTTAAGGTATTAGTATCTCATGGTAATGTCACAAAGACCCTTAAATTATACGTTATACGAAACGGCGGGGTCCCGTTGCTCGGTAGGGAGTGGCTTAAAGAACTTAATATAAATGTCATGGCCATAAATTCTATTATAACAACGAATAATAAGAATAATATAAAATCGCTTCATAACGATCACAGGCGGTTCGATTCAGAGTCGTTGGTAAATAAATATCCGTCGGTGTTTAGTAGTAAGTTGGGTAAACTGAAGGGCGAGCGGGCGACGCTCCGCTTGCGCGCCGGCGCGGCGCCGGTGTACAGGCGCGCGCGGCCGCTGCCGCTGGCGCTGCGGCCGCGCGTCGACGCCGAATTGCGGCGCATGGAGAATGCAGGTATTATCTCCCCCGTTACCTCCTCCGATTGGGCTTCTTGTTTAGTAGTAGTCCTTAAGAGCAATGGTACTTTGCGTTTATGTGGCGACTATAAAAGTACGGTTAACCCCTTATTAGAAATCGATAGATATCCACTTCCTCGTGCCGAATGTTTATTTAACAATTTAAATGGTGGCAAATGTTTTACTAAAATTGATCTATCCGAGGCATATAGTCAAATTGAGTTGGATGATTCGAAATTGGTTACTGTGATAAACACACACAGGGGACTTTATGTTTATAATAGATTAGTATACGGATTAGCGTCAGCGCCGTCAATCTTTCAACGTATAATAGAACGATTATTCGTAGGTATTCCACATGTTTCATGTTTCTTAGATGATATTTTAATAACCGGGTTATCAGAAGAGGAACATATAAAAAATTTACACGCGGTCTTTGAAAAATTATCAAGCGCTGGGCTTACTATTCGAAAAGAAAAATGTACATTTTTTTCAAAAGAAGTTTGTTACTTAGGTTTTATTATTTCTGAAAATGGAGTTCAAACAGATAAAAGAAAAATTGAAGCAGTATTAAAAGCGCCGCGACCTACCAATATAACAGAACTAAAGTCTTTTGTTGGAATGGTTAATTTTTATTCGAAATTTATTAAAAATTTCTCATGTATTCTTAAGCCCTTGTATGATTTGTTTAAAAAGAATACTGCGTGGAAGTGGGGAAATCAACAGGATCGAGCTTTTAACAATATCAAGGGTGCTTTGACACGATGTCCAGTTCTCGTCCACTACAGTGAGACGCTGCCCCTGATATTATGCTGCGACGCGAGCGCGCGCGGGCTCGGCGCGGTGCTGACGCACGACACGGAGCGCGGCGAGCGGCCGGTGTCGTACGCCTCGCGCACTCTCACGCCGGCCGAGGCTAATTATAGTCAAGTGCAACGTGAAGCGCTGGCGATTGTTTTTGGTGTTAAAAAGTTTCATTCCTATTTGTATGGGCGAAAATTTATTTTACGCACGGACCATCAGCCTTTAGTAACAATCTTTGGGTCGAAAAAAGACATCCCACACACAGCGGCTGGACGCATAGTGCGTTGGGCTATCTTATTGTCGGGTTATCAGTACGACATACAATACGTTCGTTCGTCATGTAATAGGGCTGACGCATTATCCCGGTTGCCTTTGGATACAGTAGACGAATTTAAGCAAACGGATGATAATGTGTATATTAAGTTTATTGAAAATAATTTTCCGGTTAACTCAAAAGAGATACAGACGGAAACAAGTAAAGATAAAAAATTATATACAGTTATAGGGTTCGTCCGATCGGGTTGGCCTATGTCGGGTACTGTATGTCCGGAGTTACAACCATATTATATAAGAAGGGATGAATTATTTGTAGAAGGTGGGTGTCTAATGTGGGGCTGCCGGGTGATAGTGCCGCCTGTTCTTCGTGATAAAATATTGGCTGAGATTCATGGTTCACATCTAGGCGTGGTAAAGTGTAAGGGGTTAGCCCGGAGTTACGTCTGGTGGCCAGGGCTGGATAGTGATATCGAGGAAATGTGTGCATCATGTAATACTTGCTCTGCCACAGCAGACATGCCACACAGGCATGCCATAGTTCCTTGGCCGTATTCATCATGTCCTTTTGAAAGAATCCACATAGATTTTTTTTCTATTCGCGATCTAACATATCTTGTGGTTATAGATAGTTATTCTAAGTGGCTAGAGGTTATACCTATGAGTTCTACAACTGCCAAAAATACTATAATGAAATTAAGAGAAATATTTTCCCGTTTCGGAGTCCCTAAGAAATTAGTTTCCGATAACGGGCCACCATTTGGAAGCGATGAGTTTAAGATGTTTTTAAAAAAAAATGGCATTAAGCACGTCACTTCCGCTCCCTACCATCCACCATCCAACGGCGAAGCCGAAAACGCTGTCCGTACTGTAAAAAGGGCGCTTAAGAAAGCACTTTACGATAATATATGTATAGAGTTATTCTTGCAAAGATTTCTTTTAGATTATCGTAATAGCATCCATAGCACCACAGGCGAAACACCCGCTATACTTATGTTCGGACGTCAGCTGAGGTCAAGATTAGATTTAATGAAGCGTGATCTAGTCGAAAGTGTATCAGAAGTACTGAATAATAGGGCTCAAGCTAAGGGCGGGACAGACAGGCATTGGAAATTAGGGGAGCGCGTGTGGGTACGAGATTATAGGAAACAACGTAAATGGATTGAGGGCGTGGTAAAAAATATCATAGGTCGTAACATGTATGAAATCCAAACAGACGACGGTTTACTGTGGGTTCGGCATGCCGATCAGATACGATCGTGTGCAGTCACATCGCCACGAGTCGCGCAAGAGGTTAACAAGGCGGCGTCGCTCGCCGGCGCGCCCGCGGCACGTCAATTGACACTCAGTCCACAAGCGGCTCTGGATCTAACCGATGTAACCGAACGTTCTTCTCCAGGCTCCGTTGAGGAGTCGGGAGAATTTAACAAAGTCATAATAAGTAAACGTTTAAGAAAACCTGTTCAAAGATACGGATTTGATAATTAAATTTTTGCGTCCATCCGTTTATTTATGTAGATTAATGTAAACATAGTCTGAAAATATATTAAATTATACCTAATATAACCTAATTAAGTATATTTTTCTAGGTGGTGAAGTTATTTCAGTAGATATAAGCTAACAACATTGTGGTAAAATGTTTAATAAGAAAAGGTAATATATTTTTGTCAAATTATTAATTATGTTTTGTTAAGTTCTTTAAAAAAAACGTCACAGGTAACTATCATTACTTACTTATTTGGCTGTGAACTTGTATAACACTTGTTATGTACATAAAGTTGGTCATTTGCGATTGTACTTAGTTTTATTTTGTAAAAATGTATGAAAAGTATTTTGAAAATTGTTGGGGGGATAATGGGAGGTATGCACCGGTGTTTGTTAAAATAGATGAGGGTATACAAATGCTTTATACGACAGTGAATAAATAACTGAGTTACCGATCGGTCGCGTATTATTTCCTTGCCCAATATATTACAGTATGTAAGACCTACAGAAAGTTCTCCACTATTATATGTCAAGTTTTATATGGGCAGCATTAGTGACTTATAGTTTGAATACTTTTTGTTTTATTGTTGGTAAATCAAATAAATAAATAAACTGTTCTTTTCTGAGCAGAGATTCATATATTTCAGTGATAAAGAGGTGAAAGAGAATTATCAGAAATGCTTAAAAAAGATGATTTTATGATCATGTAATCGTGAATTTCTCTGCAAACGCAGCCTGTGATAAACACTAAGCCTTCTAAATCAAATAAAAGAGAATAAAGGAAAAATGAAATGTAATGTTGTGAAAGTGTAATGAAATGTGTTGTTGACACTAATGTATTGATTAAATCTCTTTTATTAATTATGTTCTTTCCCTCCTACAGACAGACAGATGCCTGGATGTTGGCTGTTTGGACTACATCTCATCATTGCTGAATTGTGGCAAAATGGGCCTAGTGAAGGAGGCAGCTTGGGCAGCCAGCAATGTGTTTGCTGGTACCCAGCAGCAAATACAGTCAGCTATAGACCACGGATTGCTACAACCTCTGGTCATGGTGCTATCCATTGATGATATTAAGTAAGTAACCTGCTAACAAGCCAAAGTTGTAATATTTGACAAATGTGAATGGTACTGGGAAATTTAAAGCTGTACCTTTCACCCTTTCTCTGGCAAAGAATACACATGAGTGCTGACATCCTATTCATTGTAAACCACCATACCAGTATGAACATACATTACGCCAAAAATAACATCTTCATTCTTATAGCACTAGTATTCTTATAGTAAATAGATTGTT
Organism: Pyrrhopyge zenodorus; assembly: GCA_018245775.1. Taxonomy (NCBI): domain Eukaryota; kingdom Metazoa; phylum Arthropoda; class Insecta; order Lepidoptera; family Hesperiidae; genus Pyrrhopyge; species Pyrrhopyge zenodorus. Next base: position 1,103 of record DWEB01000103.1, on the reverse strand, counting down.
AAAAGCTGTGGATTTTGTGAATAAAATAAAATAAAATTCTTATAGACTATAATGGTTACTTGAAAAGTAAATAATAAAATATTCATTGTTTCAACACAACTGATACAGCTTAGCTACTAACTCCATGTTTACAGTTCTGCGCAGTAGTAGAGTAGTTTTGACTGTTTTTAAAAGAATAGATGATGAATGGAAGTAGAAGTGGTATTAAAGCCATTTTTTGGACCAAAAATGCTGCCAACATAAGACTAATTATAATTTTTTTATACAGATGCCAGAAAGAAGCAGCGTGGGCTATCACAAACCTGTGCCTAGGCGGTACGCCCGAGCAGTTGGATGAGCTGATGCAGTGTGGTTTCTTGAAGCCTTATTGTAAACTGCTCGGGGCCCTCGACCAACGCGCCATTAATGTAGTGTTGGACGGTCTCACTAATTTGCTGCAGGTTAGTCAGTTATTTACCTAATTACATGTATGTGACAGTTTTAAACTCACTCGAACTGAGAGCTTTTCTGTCATTAGCGGGAAATACATTTAATATGTGGTAGAATCCTACGTCCAGAATGTGACTGTGTAAAGCTCATTAGCTGTGTATGCTTATTTTTTTAATATTCTAAATTCTTTGACATAGTCACTGTGGCAAATGAGGGCTAACATCTTTCTTGTTTGGACAGGAGAACTTTGTTTAATACTGGTAGAATAAAAGTGATAATGGCATTCAATATCATTGATGATGATGACTACTAAAAAATGTTCTACATATTGATATTGATATAAACTAGACATTAGAACATGAAGCATTCTCACCTATAGCTTAGGAGTAGCGATATATTGGTGACATTGGCGCCCCAAGAGCAATGCCGAGGTTTAAATAAAAAATATCCAATTTCTTTCTATTTAATTTTATGATGTCTCACAGACGGCGGCCAAGCACGGTCAAGTGGAGGTATTCTGTCTTAAATTGGAAGAGATTGGTGCCTTGGATATGATTGAAGGCCTGCAGGAGCATGAAAATGAACAGGTATGTTATTTCACAATATATAAAAAGGAGACAACAGAAGTGACAGCAATTTAATTAAGTTTTCATTTATTATATTCAATTTTCAAA
>DWEB01000102.1:0-10895 GCA_018245775.1 Pyrrhopyge zenodorus | reverse complement strand
AAACTATATCATAATTGAATATTCATAATGGTGGTATAAACGACAAACCTCCTGTCCGTGCCGCTGCTGGCGAGAATAGTCTCGTTGTGCGGCGACCATTGCACTTGGAAGATCTCGTCCTTGTGTGATTCGAATGAGTGCAATTTTAATTTCAAATTGCGAAGATCCCATAACGCCACCTAGAAACAAAATATATTGCAATTGTGAACACATTTTGGAGATTGTGTTGGGATCTTTGCTATCCTTCCAAGATTTTTTAATAGTTGTGTACATAAACATCTTGTGGTGCCCAAAAGATTATCACTCACACTACAATGCGTCGATTGCCAGCAGCCAATAATAGACGTACATTATATGACTGCGTTTCACTGCGTCGTAAAATTGTGAATGTGTCGTGTGCGAACAGTAATTATAGTAGACCATGAACTAAAAGAGAATCCATAGAAGAGCAATCCAATAACATGCAAAGAGCAATAATATATTTCGTTCTCTCTCGCCGTCCACACACATAAGGTCAATTCGTTAACATGTTAATAGACACTCCCTACACGGCACACCTGTCAACTCAAGTCTCTCAAGCCTCTCTACTTGATATACCATGCATATGTGATAGGCTACAGTAATGAAAAGAAAATATCACCGTTTTATCGGCACTGCCCGTTGCAAGTATAAACTCGGAGTACGGATTGAAGCTCAAGCAGTTGACTTCTGCGGTGTGAGCGTCCACCGTGTGCGACGGCTTCGACATGTTGTTACATCTGTATGAAAAAAAGGAAACAAACAAAATTATAACATAGCCAATACAACTTTGGACCACTACACTATGTGCAATTAGATTGACTAATCAACTTTATGTTACTAATAAAGTTTTAACAAATACAGTTGTTTAAATTTTATCACTATAATTCAATTCAAGTTTTAGTCACATAAAGACAGAAAGATAATTTTTAATACTAGCAATGTTAACAATACATTTGCATGGCTGGCAAACAAAAACATACCTAAGAGAACTTTATCACATTAGCTTTCTTGTTATATACTGACTGGTTCACTGGGACTGTCACCTGAGTCCTGAGCAAAGTAATAGGTGCTCAAGAATAACTATACATCTTTATTCACTAGATTAACTATTTTCTACCAAGTGTATTTATGTCCCTTGTCAGATATAAATCCTTGAAGAATTTAAATAGAATAAGAATTTTCTTAATTTGGTTTATATTATTTTTAAGCAGGATATTACCTGTTCCCTGTGTGACTTTATTTCCTAAATATGTACTTTTATCTACCAATCAGTAGGAGCCATGCTCTCTGCACTATAGGTCATTTAATAAAAAAAAACATACTAGTAAGTAAAGAATATTTAGTGAAAAATTATTCATTAAACAAAATATGTATGCATATGTTTTACATTACCTAGTGTCCCAAATCATGAGTTTCTGATCATCGGCAACGGAGCCAAAGAGTGACTCGTGCAGCAAATGCCAGGCCACATCCTCCACGACAGCGGTGTGGCCAGTGAACACAGACTTCGCCTCGATCACGCGCCCCTCCTTCGGCGTCGCGTTGATATCCCACAGGCAGATCGTGTGGTCATCGCTGAGAATGAAATATTGAAATTGTTATAAAATCCTACCTGACTTCATGATCACATAGCTAAGACATTAAAAACTTGTATCATATACTATAATTACAAGTACTTTTTGAATACATTTATTAAAAATACAGAAGGCATTTCATGTGACTGTAAATGAGTTTCTTTAGGAAAAGAGAAGTGTAATGTACAATGAAAGAGATATTGACATTAAGCCCTACTTAAATTTAAACCTTTTTAAAGAGTAGCAGATGTTTTGATTAACGTCAATGACCTGTGATGTGTAAACCACAATGTACAAATATAAATAGGGAAAAAATGTCATTATTTGCCACAAATTTAAACAATTTCACAGTTTTATAATTACTGCAACAAAGACGATAACCCTCAACAACGAAAACACTTGTACATACCTGGCTGATAAGAGATAGCCGTTGAGGTTAGGGTTCCATGATAAACCATAACCTTCTTTTTGGTGTCCCCGCAATCTGAAAGTAAACAATGATGAAGAAAGCTCAATGAATGTTGATGAATGTAACAATAATAATCATTATTTTCGTATGGTAACAATCATTATCTATCTTTATTAATTTCTAACTGAAACAAACTGAAACAGACCAATGGTCTGAAATGATTTCATATCCATAATCATAAATACATACATATCCTCACACCAGGTTCCTTACGGGGTAGACAGTGAGCACAGTAGCAGTTAGTGGGGTTAACCCATTCGAGACACCACATATTTTTGAAGATCATCCCCACAATCAGAATTTTTATTGCTTTATACTGTTTTCAAATTTATACTTTTATCACAATAACTTACTGAAAGATGCCTGAGTTAACCAATGATCACAAACTGATGTACAAACAATTGATTATACCACTGTTAACTGATACTCAAAACTATGTGAAGTATAAAAAGGTGAAGAGGTAGGCAGAGGAGTGTAATACTGCACTCCCATCCCATACCATCCCACTCCCACTGACCAGTTACTTTTAGGTCCCATTATGGAGTAGGTGGTGAGCCTATTGCCATAGATCAGGCACTAATTCAGACTCTGAGCCACTACTAGAAAATCTAAATAGAAAAATCTAATAGTATTCCACCCGGGAATCAAACCCAGGATGTCTTGATCGGCAGTCACACTCGCAAAACACTCGACCAACGACACAGTCATTATTATTAGCTAAGGTAATGTCTAATAAGAACAAAGACTTATAAACGATAAATTTAATGAACACTGGCTTTATCGATAATGCATACAATTCCAAAATCACCCAACCACTTCACATTAAATTATAAATTGAGATTTTAAAACCTTACATATTGCTTAAGGTTTAAACAATCAAAGTGTATCTATGTAAAGCTGACCTATAAATTTTTACCTGAGATCAGGATGGCACTCTCCTGAGGGCTCCGGTTTGGAGGGGTGTTTTGTGTAGTCAAACACCAATACATCGGAGGAAGGTGTTTTGGTAGCAATGACACAGGGGTTCTGAGGCATGTAGCGTGCCCTGTTCACCTCGCCTTCGTGGTTGATCTTTATCTCTATATCTATTTTACCAGAAACTGAACCAAAACCACCAAATTCTGAAATTAAAAAATGGATATGGATTTATAACATATTATTTACAAGACAATATTTGAATGTGGAACAAATATTCGAAGTTTATGAGTCACATTTGAATCTGACCTACAAATATAGTTTAAATACCCATATGAAATAATATTTAATATTAATTTTTATTTGTATACCAAAATTTGAAATCAAGTCATCAGCCTGTCCCAGTACACTTTTGTTTATAGGCCTACCCTTACAAGAACTGATCATTTTAACAGAAAACTTTGCCCATAATCCCCATGGTGGACAGATAGGCTGAAGTATTACATAGAAATTTGAAATATTGTCCTCAATCTCAAGTTAATCCCTTAACTTAATTATATTATATTAAATTAGTAATTTAATATTAATCATTTATAATTAATTTAATGTGTTTAATTCATAATGTTTATATTTGGCCCAAAAATCATAGGCAAGCTATACCCGTAATATTTACGTTTAGCCCAATCATTGTATGCAGGCTATGCCCATAATATTTACATTTGGCCTGACCATTGTATGCGGGCTATGGCCGTCCTTGTAGGTTAAGGGGTTACTAGTTAGGATGTAAATATCTTTAAGCTGATTTCATAAATATTCATGTGCATACTAACCACCCTTGTCATTATCATAGTGGCTGGCATCAAACTGTGCATCTTCATTGGGGAGCTGGACACTGGCTATTAACAGGTGGTTTTGTTCATCTGATGTGTGGGTTCCTAATATCAACCTGAAAGTATAGTTTGGATTGGTCGTCATTTATACTTTTATCATAACCATCATTACATCAATTTCCCCAATATGTAATGTATGTTGTGATTTAGATTACTTTTTATTTACAAATACTAAACTATAGCTTTGTTCTTACAGAGGGATGATATATCTAATAAAGGTTACCTTTCCAAACATTTTCATATCATCCTTTACCTGTGTATGGAGTAGTCTTTTCCTTCGGGCCTCGTAACGTCTGGTAGCCACTGCGCGGTCAGGCTGGGCCACTCCAGAGCATGTGTCATGACCAGGTCGTAAAGGAACGGAGTGTTCTTCTTCCATATCTTATATTCTTCGTTAATAACTCTCTCTTCCACCGCATCGTCAAAAGTTTCTAGAAATGTTAAAATGTAAGTAACGAAATATAGCCTTTCAATAACCAAAAATCAAGGGAAGCTGTCAAAATTTTGCATTGAACTTTTCTTTGTATATGGTGCACAAAAAATCTCAAGTGAAGATAATAATTACCTCCATCACCTTTGTCACCCATTATCTTATAGAAAGCTCTACTTTTTAATAATTGGCTACGAAAGTATAAGAAAATCCAACCGGCCCCGTAAAGGCGCCAAACAACAATCCTGCTTCAGCGTTCTTCCTCGACGACAGCTTACAGACTTCCGGTTGGAAATCAGTGTTTGTTAATCTTTACAAATTATAATATAATTGGTATTCCGTTTTACTAATATAAGAAATGACACGTTGATTAAATGTGAATTAACAATTTTGTACATGGAATTATTTTAGACAAAATCACATATAATTTAACTTAAACTCCAGGATGTAACGTCCGTGAAGGTGTTGCTTACCTCTGCAAAAACCTAATAGTTAATTAGTTATGTACTTACTGCATTATTTAAAAAAACGAAATGGATAAGTATATTTTTTGTATCTCAATTAAAAAGCACGTTTTGTCCCAAATTTGAATCCTATTTAATTATGTTTATTCTTTCGCTTGAATAAGACTTGAAACAATTGTGTAATCAAGCACGCTAATATACTTGAAATACTTATATTCTCAATATTTAGTGTCCAAATTTTATATATTTCATCGTTTCTATTTATAAGAAAGAGAACATAATAAAACCGTGAGACATTTCTTTTACAATATAGTGCAATAAATAACTAACTGTCAAAACCTTAATATGGCTGATGCAGCGCTAGCACGTCGAGAAGCTCGTAGAAAGAGAATATTAGAAAATTCACAAAATCGACTGCAACTTATATCTAATATAACGAACGATGAATGCTGTAAAGGTAATATAAATTAACTAACAATCATAACTCTCTATATCATTTAGAATTTTTTGTTAATAAACAAATATTTCTTGCAGAATTTCCAGCTAAAAGCGTTAGAACTTCAACTGCGGCACAAAATAGTGAAATTAAAGCAACAATTGAAAGTACCCCAATCGGGGATATTATGAACAATGGTGTCACCGGTAACGAACCGGTATCATTTAACATAGTATCAGATAATAATTCAGAAGACACTGTCTTTGGCGAACGAGAAATAGCTAATGACTCGGCAGCTTTTGCATTTCCAAACCTCGAAACGTCAGAAACATCGTTTTTTGAAAAACTTACCACTTGCAAGTACGATTTAGTATTACTATCAGTGTTAATCCAATTACTACATACTGTATCTGTTATGGAATTTGATAACACTTACTTCTTTCTGCCTCTCGTATTGTACACGACATCGAAATTAATATTTTTCCCCAAACAGGAGAATTCAAAATATGCTAATGTATTAATGTTATTAAATGGAATGACTTCACAGCACACACTTAAAATGATGTCTATTCTGCACTGGGTGAGTATAGCAGTGCAAGATGCTTGTATTTATTTATTCACAACAATTTGCCTGCAGTCACTACTGATTACCATAAATAGTTTCATTTAGAAATTTCACATGGAACAAATTCATTACAGACCTGATTGCATGACTTCAGGCTGCACTTCAGTTCCAAGTTAGAACTCTTTGTAAATACTGTCAGAGTAATCTGAACTTTGGTCTCTGAACTGAAAAAATGATATTTCCTTACATTGTGACACTGTTAAATGTAATATTATATTAGATGTAAACATATTTTTCAACATAAATTTTAATTGACTATTATGTCAGTCGCAGTCTAAAGCTCTGTGGTCAATATATTATGTATACAATAATCACATAATTTGTCCTAAGTTGACCCAGTACACATTCAGGGATTTTTGGAAATAGTTAACAGTTTACTATAAATACAAATTATTCAGCACTAATAAAGACTTGATTCACACAAATCAAGTTTTTATTTTCTGTTGTAGTTATTTTGGAATTGGCTTATTAAATATTACTTTTTTTAACTTTGAATATATTAATTATTCTCTACACAGTGCACAAGCTTCAGGTATTATTATATTGGCCGTAATGCTTATGGCACTGATCTTTTTAAAAATTATGCCTAAAAATATACTATTTTATTAAAAATGTACAAAAAAATCTTGAATAACCACCTGTCCAACTGTGTTGTGACTGGAATATTTGTCAAGTCGAATAAATATATGGCTTAAATTGAACCCTGGCGATAGGTGGATTTTAGCCTGGTTACTATTTCCTTACCATATAAAGGTTATGCCACATTAGGGTGGTGTGATGTCTGAAGTTTCTATATTATGTGGGGTAGGGTTATTAAATTTGGAATATAATAACATATATTACCAATAGTTTTGATTGCTTGTGCCTTTATAATTATTAATAAGTGATGACATGTGACAAGTGTGAGTTATAGTCACATATTGCCATTTTTAGTTATAAATTAGTAAGTTGTAAATATATAGTGATGGAATTTTGTATTGTTGATATAGCCAAATTAGTTATGTTAGACCGTTGATAATTTATACTGGGGAATTTTTATGTAATATAAGGGAGACAAATTAGCTTGGTTAAATTTGTATAGTGAAAGTATTTTGGACATGTTGTATTTCTTTTATTTGTATAGAGTTAATAAATGCATTTTAGGTTACATTGTTCATGCTCATTTAAGTCAAGACAGACATACCGGTTTTTATATGTAATATTATTTTCTTACATTTTTATTTATAGACTAAATGTATAGTTAATAATTGTTTATACATAAAATCTTCCAATTCCACAATGGTTTTTTCCTGTTATCACATTTACTGTCTCAAAATTGTGACTGAAATTTATGAACTTATCTAGTTGATTACCTATATTAATCGGTTGTTCGTTGAAGCTTTTTCACTAAATCAATTTTTATGTCAGTATATAAATCATGTTATAAGCCTGGGAGGGTACATGACATGAACAAGGTAAGAGAGATATTATTGACAGAAACATGACAAGAAGGATAAAGAATGCTGTTGCCATGTATGTTTGTTCATATTCTGAATAGAAACATTTTTATCTATATATAATTCTTACGAGTTATGCTTACATATTACATAGCTTATGAAATTGTAATATCATGTCACTGTCAGCAAGAGCTCCGCTTAACATGTGATTTATTAACATTTTTAGATGTAATCAACTCCCATGTACTCTGAAACAACACTGTCAAGTAATATAGGCTCCAATGAGTGTAGGCAATAATAAACACAACAGTGAATTAAGCTGGTAAAAGAACCAAAGAATAACACTTTGTTTTAATAGGTCTGTAATGTTTTGTTGATTTTTATATAATGTAACATTAATCAATTGTAATGTTCTTAGTGATCATAATCAGCTTATTTTATCTTTATATAGCTTGTTTTTGTTTTAGTCGCCATGTTTGTAAAGTAACTTATAATTGACAAATAAATAATTAATCAGCTTAATTCCTGCTGTTACGAATAGTTTCAATAAACAAAAAGATTTATTTTAATTATATTTTGTAACACATTTTTGAAATAAAATAATTCTAATAATGTTTCGTTGACTGTTTTATTTTTCTATTTTTTTATAATAGACAATTGAAAGCCTTGGGCATTCTAATTGAATTTTACAACCGTAGACAAATTTAGTAATGCATATTATATAATGTTTAATGATCCCTGTCTAGTTCCTTCATAATAGCTTCTTGCAATTAGGAAGTAATTATATTGTATATAATATTGTAGTGTAGTCATAGTCATTGATTATACTGTAGTCACGAAGATCCTAAATACTTCATTAAAAGTCCATATATGAGGATATTATATTATATGATTTTAAAGGATAAAAAATTACAACATTGGGTTCATGATCCTATAGTGATTGAAAGAAAACTAGAGAGAGTAAGTCAATCACTCTGGATCTGTGAACAACATACAATAGAATTAGACACCAATATAGACAAAAACGCTTCTATAATCATTATATTCAATTCTACAATTATGTACTTGTCATTTTCACTATTGCAGCATTAAGTAACATAAAGGAGCAGTAAATGCATTTAAAGTGAAAAAAATGGATGTATTTTATGCACTACATTTTGTATATACATAGGACAAGGCTATAATCCTACATGGAACTTACCTATTAATGAAATTGAAAAAAAAAGGAAAGGGTGAAATTGAAAATAAATGAAAAAACGTAAATAAACCCAAAATATGTCAGTGTTTAATGAAACTTCGTAATTATAAACTCATGACAAATAAAACTAGTATGTCAATTCAATGATACACTTACTGCTATGAAAATCTAAAACTTAAAAAAACTTTTAATACTATTCATAATGCCCTTACTTGGCGTCTTCTTCGCTTCATTATTTGTGGGTGTTTCATCTTTTTCGGCTTTATCCTTTATCATTTCACTCGTGCTCTGACTTTCTTCTGACTTTTTATTGGTGATGCTGTCACATTCAGAATATATATTGTTATATTCATTTTTTTCTTCATATTGTCTATTTGGACTAGTAGGTATAACATCTTTTTCAAGAGTTTGTTCAGTGCTAATACTGATTTTGCTGCTAACTATTGTGTCAGTTGAATCATCAGAGCACCCGAATTCCTATTGGCCTTTAACATTTTTTTGTCTCTCAGGCTTCTGGCGAACTAGATCTGTACGGCCGATTTTGACCATTTTCATTTCCCACGCCTGCATCTCTTTCCTACAAATGTAAATAATGGAAAATTATACAAAATTCACACTTTTTTCATAAATAGTTCACGATGATATTATCTTATTTGAATTGACTGCACAGTATAATAAAACACTGAGTTGCCAGTTAGCTCAGTTGCTATGAAAATCCTAAAGCATCAGATAGTGAAATATTCGAAAATACGAATCTGTTGAAGTTACAAAATCATTCACTGAATGAAAAGTTAGTATTGACTTATTATTTTAAAACGTTGTTTTGCTACCAAGGCATTCTAATTACATTTAGCTATGTAGCTCTATAAGATAATAAAAAAAAGCATTAATGGGTTTTTCAAATTAGCACTAAAAGTAAGCACTGTCTCAAAAGCATGTTTTTTGTGGGTTCTTTTCATTCCAATTGAAAACAAAAATACTCGCTAGTTATACAAAAGATTCTCACTTATATTTCATCATAAGATCCTGAGCTTGTCTTTCAAATTTGACTTTTTCACTCTCTGGCAACTTCAGCCACTCGGCTTTAATCTTCTCTTGATACTCTTTTAACCCAGCACCCTGTAGTGCATCCTTTCTTGTCTGCGCATATAGGAAATAGGATGACATGGGCCTCTTAGGTTTACCCATTTCTTTTAATTCCTGAAAAAAATAATTAAAACATTTTAATTAATGAACTGAATTTCTGGTATTGGAAACATACCGGCACTAGAGGTATGTACATTATATACATAGTAGAAGTTCTAGAATATTCTAGATCTTTCCGTTTTGTAAAATTTCATCTAAAATTAAATTATGTTGGCACATAATAATAAATCTTGGGACATCTCCGCACAGTCATATGGTCCCAAAAATACCTCAAGAATACCTCAAGAGAACTTGTGCTACAGTATCCAAAGAGTTGATAAACTACATATATATATATTATATTAAGTAAATATTTACATAGATATTTAAAAAAAGGAAATTACACCTAGGCACAACACATACTTCTGATGATCAAACAAATATTTATTCTGGGTGTGAATTGAATCCACAGTCCAACTGGTGCAATAAACCTGGTGAAACTGAATCACTTACCACTGCATCAAAGGGCCTGTCAAAAGAGAAGACTTGCCTAAAAAATATATTTAACATTGGCTTAAATAAATGATTACTTCTACATGTCTTTAAGTGAAGTACCAAAAGCAGTGTAACAATATCAGATTAGACCTAAAACTAACTACTAAGAATTATTTATTAATGTCATAACTGAATACAATATGGAGTATGCTCTATATCAGTGATTCTCAACCACTGTGCCGCGGCACTTTTGTGTGCTGCCAAATTTTGCAAATATATAATAATGTTATATATAATACTAGCTGACCCGGCATACTTCGTACCGCCTAACTTAATTTAGGTTTTTAAGTAATATTTAAGTAATACAATTAATACAAAAAAGTATAGGTAATATTTTATTTTGATATAATACAGAAAGAGAATAATAAAGTACTTCAATCGCGGTCAAGATCTGATTGAATTATTTATCGTAACTTTTTACTTATAATTACTGATACGTTGTGGCGCTGAAAAGCACGTTTTTATTAAGTATGTTATTTTCCTCGCTAGAGAGCTCCTATAATAAACGCGTCCGATTCCTGCAAAATTCAAAGTGCTATAGGGAAAATCGCCCCGGCCGGTCAATACCGCCGCAAGCGCTACGTCCCGCACTTTTAAATCTATAATATCTTCGAAAATATTCATTTAAATCTTGTGCTGCAAAGGACCATATAGATCTATATTAAATCAACAATGTATTTAAGCTATTTAATTGGATAAGAATTAATGCTGTATTGGTTAAAATCGCTTCGAAAATTAGCCATTATTTGTCGTAAAA